>JAULAV010008523.1:0-86049 GCA_030789695.1 Scilla litardierei
CAGTTCCAACAGACATTTTTGTGGATTTTTCTGAGCTCCAAGCTATTTTCTAATATATATGGATCATTTTATTAAATGATAAGATTTTTTGACCTTATTTTGTGTTATCTTATTTTTTGATGAAGACGTCGATCTCCCTGTTCCAATGGACATTTTTTGCGGATTTGTTTGAGCTCATGACTATTTTCTATAGTTTATTATAGATATGTATCTGAAAATGATATGATTTTTATCGCCTAATTTTGTCCTCTTATTTTTTTAGTTGAAAATGTCGATCTCCCTATTCCAATAGAATTTTGCGGATTTTTCTGAACTTTGTGCTATTTTCTATATTTTCTGTAAGATATGAATCTTTATATTTAATGATATGATTTTTATTGCCAAATTTTGTCCTCACTTATTTTTTTCGTTGAATATGGCAAACTCCCAGTTACAACATATATTTTCGCAAAGTTTTCTGAGCTACGTGCTATTTTCTACATTTTCTGTAAGATATGAATCTTTGTATTAAATAATATGATTTTTATAGCCTACTTTTGCATTCTCTTATTTTTTAAGTTGAAGATAGCGATCTCCCGGCACAGTCGGACATTTTTGCGGATTTTTCTGACCTCGAGGCTACTTTCTACATTTTCTGAAAGATATGGATCTTTTTATTAAATGATATGTTTTTTGGCCTAATTTTTTCTTATCTTACGTTTGATGGCAATCTCCGGTTGCAACAGACATTTTTGTGGATTTTTATTAGCTCCGGGCTATTTTCTTTATTTTCTACAAGATATGTATCTTTAAAGTAAATGATATGATTTTTAAGCCAAATTTCATCCTCTCTTATTTTTTAGTTGAAGATAACGATCTCCCGACGGACATTTTTGCGTATTTTTCTGAGCTCAGGGCTATTTTTAAATTTTATTGAAGATATAGATCTTTTTATTAAATGATATGATTTTTGTAGACTAATTTTGTCTTATCGTATTTTTCAGTTGTACATGGCGATCTCCTAGTTCCAACAGACAACTTTGCGGATTTTTCTTAGCTTAGAACATTTTTCTACATTTTCAGGAAGTTATGGATATTTTATTAAATGATATGATTTTTTGGCCTAATTTTGTCTTCTCTTTTTTATTTGAAGATGGCGAACTCTTGGTTCCAACAGACATTTTTGCATATTTTTCTGAGATTGGAAATATTTTCTACAGTTTATTGAAGATGTGGTTCATTATATTAAATGATACGATTTTTACAGACTAAGTTTGTCTTCTCTTATTTTTCAGTGGAAGATGGTGATATCCCATTTCCAACGGAATATTTTGCGGATTTATCTCATCTTGAGGCTATTTTCTAAATTTTATGGAAGATATGTATCTTTTTATTAATGATAAGATTTTTATAACCTAAGTTTTTCTGAGCTCTAAGCAATTTTCTACATTTACTGTAAGATATGAATCTTTATATTAAATGATATAATTTTTATAGCCTATTTTTTTCTTATCTTATTTTTTAGTTGAAGTCGATGATCTCCCAGTTCCAACGGAAATTTTTAAGTATTTTTCTAAGCTCGGTGCTATTTTGTATATTTTTAGGAAGATAAGGATCTTTATATTAATTGATATTATATTTATTGTCTAGTTTTGTCTTCTCTTAATTTCAAGTTGATGTGATGATCTTTTTTAAATGATATGATTTTTTGACCTTATTTTGTTGTCTCTTAAATTTCGGTTGAAGATGGCGATCTCCCGATTCCAACGGACATTTTGCGTATTTTTCTTAACTCTGGGCTATTTTTTTACATTTTCTGGAAGATATGGATCGTTTTATTAAATGACATCAGAGATCACAAAATTAGGCCAAAAAATGTCCGTTGAAACTGGGATATCGCCAATTTCAACTGAAATATAAAAGAAGACAAAATTCGGAACCGGGAAATCGCCATCTTCACCTACAAAAATGTATGTTGTAACTGGGATTTCGCCATCTTCAACTGATAAGATTTTTATATATCATTTTCTAAGCTTGGTGCTATTTTTACACTTTATGAAAGATATGGATTTTTTATTTATTGATATAATTTTTATAGCCTAAATTTGTCTTCTCTTATTTTCTACTTGAAGATGGCAATCTTTTATTAAATGATATGATTTTAAGCCTAATTTTGTCTTCTCTTATATTCCAGTTGAAGATGGCGATCTCCCGGTTCCAACAGACATTTTGTCGTATTTTTCTGACCTCCGGGCTATTTTCCACATTTTTGGAAGATATTTATCATTTTGTTAAATGATATGATATTTTGGCCTAATTTTGTCTTCTCTTATTTTTCAGTTGAAGATAGCGATCTCCCGATTTCAACGGACATTTTGCGTATTTTTCGGTTAAAGATATGAATATTTATATTAAATGATATGATATTTATTAGTTGAAGATGGCATTCTCTCAGTTACAACAGTATTTTTGTGGATTTTTCCTTAGCTCGGGGCTATTTTCTGTAGTTTATTGAAGATATGGATCTTTTAATTAAATGATATGATTTTTATAGACCAAGTTTTATTCTCCTATTTTTTAGTTGAACATGGCAATCTCCTGGTTCGGACGGACATTTTTTTCTAACCTCGATGCTATTTTCTACATTTTCTGGAAGATATGAATCTTTTTTGTTAAATGATATGATTTTTTTGTCCTAATTTTGTCTTCTCTTACTTTGAAGATGAAGATTGCGATCTCCCGGTTCCAACAGACAATTTACGGATTTTTCTTAGCTCTGGGTTATTTTCTACATTTTATGTAAGATATGGATCTTTAGATTAAATGATATAATTTTTATAGCCTAACTTTGTCTTCTCTTATTTGTAAGTTGAAGATGACGATTTTTCGATAGACATTTTTACGGATTTTTCTGAGCTCAGTGTTATTTTCTATATTTTCTGGAAGATAAGGATCTTTATATTAATAGATATGATCTTTGTTGCCTAATTTTGTCTTCTCTTATTTTTCCCGCTGATGATGGAGATCTTTTTATTAAATGATACTTTTTGCCTTATTTTTTCTTCTCTTATATTTCAGTTGAAGATGTCGATCTCCCGGTTCCAACGGATATTTTTGCGGATTTTTCTGAAATTTGGACTATTTTTCACATATTCTGGAAGATATGTATCGTTTTATTAAATGATATTAAGAAGACAAACTTAGGCCAAAAATGTCCGTTAAAACTGGGAAATCACCATCTTCAACTAAAACATAACAGAAGACAAAATTCAGAAACAGGAAATCACCATCTTCATCTATAAAATGTCCATTGTAACTGAGATATCGCCATCTTCAAATGATAAGATTTTTATATCTGATTTTCTGAGCTTGATGCTATTTTCTACATTTTATGAAAGACACATATCTTTTTATTAATTGATTTGATTTTTATAACTAAATTTGTCTTCTCTTATTTTCCAGTTAAAGATGGCGATCGTTTTATTAAATGATATGATTTTTAAGCCTAATTTTGTCTTCTCTTATTGATGTGACCCAGCCCATCAACTTATAAAATGAAGACACATTCTAAGTGAAGGCCCAATAACAAAAGGTGATGCAAATCATAGAACAACTTCAAAGGATCTAGTTCAAGTGCCAATTGGACCAGTTACGCCTTTGCAAGCAAAGAGGTTCAAAGATTACTCAACGGGCTGATTCAAGAGATCTGGGCTCGAGCAAATTCATGGAGGCCCACTGAACATGAGCCATGTGCATGATTCAAGTTCTAGAAGAATCCAACTATGGATAGCTTAAATTCAGCAAATAAATTGGCTTGTGGAGGATTAATCTTTTTGGAAGGTTTTGAATGCCAAATACTCTATTTGGAAGGCTCGCATGCGTAGAAATTACTTTTCGTGTAGAAATTACTTTCCTTTTCTATTTTTGGAAGGCTTGCATGCCTAGAAATTACTTTCCTTTTATATTTTTGGAAGGCTTGCATGCCGAGATAATTACTTTCCTTTCCTATTTGTTGGAGTTAATGGGCTGATTTGTAGCCATAAATTTAGCCTAAATTTTAGGAACTTTCCTTGTAATTTTGAGCATATTAAAAGGTATCTAAGCAATGGAAAATATGGTTGATTTTTCCGTAAAATTTCTGAGAGAATTTCTCTTTGGTTCTTTGAAGAACTATTTGAACTTACTGGAGACTGTGGCGTTCACCATCGACTTATCAAATGGATTTCCACCACAGTTTGTGGCGTCTTACTTAAACTGAGGTTCTTGTTTGCAATAAGCAACGGGTCACGGTCATCTATACCAAGGTTCTTGCTTTTGTCATGCAATAGGTCGAGGTCTCCATCCAAACTCTGATTATAGAACTATCTTGGGTTCCTCTTCTTGTCGGGTCTCGTCATTCCTAGCGGGGTTCACATCATTTGGTATCAGAGCTTTGAGTCTAGATCAGGTTTGCCTATCTTTTAAATTAAAAAACTTTCCTTTCTTTATTCCATATTCTTTTAGTCTCTAAATTTGGTTTACAAATTCTTGTTTAGTCGAATTTCTTTATCCATTTTTTCGTTCTTATTTTGTTTCGCAATATCGTTCCTTTACTATCAAAAATACAGTTGCTGGTTATCCAAAAAAAGTTTCAAAAAAAGCAGAAAAGGAAGAAGAAGAAAAGAAGAAGAAAGAAAAAAACCAAACAAAAAAGGGTACATCGGACTTAACAACATTTTTTTTCTTGTTATCATTCATTTTGATTATAATCAGCACAACAAATCACATCACCCTAAAAATCCATCTTTGTGTGTATGTGTGTGCGAAAATTCTGCCTCCAAAGACCAATCTTTGTGTGTGGAAATTTTGATAATTTTAGACTTCCAAAATTTTTGTCACTCGTGTTTCTTGTAATCTTCCTTTCAGATCCGAAATTCCTTTATGTGTTCTTGATGAATTGTTATTGGAAATTCTGTGTATTGTTTGTTTTAGTTCCAACAGAACTGGAAGAGAAGTTACAGAGTGAGAGAAGTAAGAATGGTGAGAACAATAGAGGGTTAGAGGCTACAAATTTTGAGTGAAAAACACGAGCGTAGAGTGATTCACATTCTTGAGTGTAAACATGTAAGGGAGAGAATTGTGAGGTCCTTTTTTCTAACTTTGGTTTACTGGAAACATGTCTCGCAATAGTGCTACCACAGATTTGCCTGATCAGAAATTGCTAGTTGAGGCCATACTGAGTGAGAGAAGCGTGTGATGAAGTTGGAGCTCGAGCAAGTTCATGAACGGCTATATAAGATGGAGGATAAACTTAGCGAGCAGCCACAAAATGCTCCTAATATGTATAAAAGGGAAATAGTTCAGCCGAGGGTAGTAAAGGGTTAAGATGAAGAGTCTCATGGGACTGGTTTTCATGAAGATGAAGATCAATATTCAGTTGTTAATTACATGAGACGTGGAAGGCGGTTTAGAGAAGCTAGGAATATGGAAGATAACAAATTAGGTGGTATTAAGATGAAGATTCCTTCATTTCAAGGTAAAACTGATCCTGAAGCATACCTTGAGTGGGAGAAGAAGATGTAATTCATATTTGACTGCCACAACTATTCTAAAGCAAAGAAGTTAAGATTAGTTGTGATAGAATTTTCTGACTATGCTATTACTTAGTGGGATCAGCTTGTTACAAACAGGAGAAGAAATAGAGAACGACCAATAGAGACATGGGTGGGATGAAAGCACTAATGAGAAAGCGGTTCGTTCCTAGTGACTACTATCGAGAGATATACAATAAGCTTCAAGGTGTTATGCAAGGAGGTCGCAATTTAGAAGATTAAATCAAGGAGATGGAGTTATCTATGATCCAGGCTAATGTAGAGGAAGATAGAGAGGATACAATGGCTAGGTTCTTACATGGATTAAATCGAAAAATCCATGATAAGGTAGAGATGCAGCATTATGTGGAGTGGGAAGACATGGTGCACATGGCAATCAAAGTGGAGAAACAACTCAAGAGGAGGGGTGGATCAAGTACAGCCCATAACTCAAGTCCTACATCTTGGAAACTGAGTTATACAAAGAAGATTGATAAGCCACAAATGCCCAAACCTGAGCCTAAGTCTAAGAATATCCGTCACATTTCTCAAGGTAAATCAGACCCTTCAACCTCTAGAAATTGTGACATTAAATGTTTTAAATGCCAAGGCAGGGGACATATGGCAAGCAATGCCCAAATATGCAGGTCATAGTGTTACAAGACAATGGTGAAATTATCACCGACAATGATGATTCTAACCATGATGACATGCCACCATTAGAGGATGATCTCGAGGAGGAATATCTAGTCCCTGATGCTTTGACATTGGTGGCAATGAGAGCATTGAACATGCAAGCAAAATGAGTTGAAGAAGTGCAATGGGAGAACATCTTTCACACCAGGTGCTATATCAAAGACAAGGTATGTAGTATGATTATTGATGGTGGTAGCTGTACTAATGTTGCAAGTACAACAATGGTGGATAAATTGGGATTGCCCATATTAAAGCATCCTAGAACATACAAGTTGCAATGGTTAAATGGAAGTGGTGAAGGTGGGTGAACAAACAGGTGTTAGTTGCATTCCGGATTGGTAAATATGAAGATGATGTAGAGTGTGATGTAGTACCAATGCAAGCAGGGCACTTGTTACTAGGGTGTCCATGGCAGTTTGATAGGTGTGTGAAGCATGATGGCTTTACGAACAAATACTTCTTTGTACTTAATCAATAACCAATCACTCTTGTACCATTGACACCATGGCAAGTTTATGATCATCAAGTGAGATTGCAAAAAGAGAGTGATCAAAAGAAAGAGAGTGAACAAAAGAAAAAGAGTGAAAACCAGAGAGAGGCCAGAAAAAATGATAGAGAAAAAGAAAATCAAAATTCGGCCATTAAGATAAAATTAGAGAGAAAACAAAAGAATTTCTTTGCAAAATTGAGTGAAGTTAAGAGCGCAATGTTTTCAAATCACCCGATGATTGTACTTTTGTACAAAGAGGCATTTTTAAATACTAACCAACTTGAACTTGCTTTGCCTAGTTCTATTGTTTATCTTTTGCAGGAATATGAGGATGTTTTTCCTGAAGAAATACCACATGGATTACCTCCAATCCGAGGGATCGAACATCAGATTGATTTTGTTCCTGGTGCGGCGATTCCAAACAGACTAGCATATAGGAGCAATCCTGAGGAGACAAAGGAACTTTAACGGCAAGTAAGTGAGTTGTTAGAGAAAGGGCACGTGGGGGAAGCATGAGCCCATGCGTTGTTCCAGTTTTACTTGTGCCTAAGAAGGATCAGATGTGGTGAATGTGCGTTGATTGCCGAGCCATCAACAACATAACAATAAAGTATCGCCATCATATTCCTCGCCTAGATGATATGTTTGACGAGCTGCATGGTTCTTGTGTGTTTTCTAAAATTGATTTAAAAAGTGGTTATCATCAAATTAGAATGAAAGAATGGAAAACTGTTTTTAAAACAAAATATGTTTTATATGAATGGTTAGTTATGTCTTTTGGTTTAACTAATGCTTCGAGCACTTTTATGAGACTTATGAATCATGTTTTGCGTGCATTTATAGGCAGATTTGTTGTTGTTTACTTTGATGATATCCTCATTTATAGCAAAAACTTGCATGATCATGTAGTACATTTGAAATCTGTTTTAAATGTTCCTAGAAAAGAAAAGTTATGTGCTAACATGAAGAAGTGTACTTTTTGCACAGATAAGCTTGTATTTCTAGGATTTGTTGTTAGTGCACAAGGTATACAGGTTGATGAAGAGAAGATATGTGCAATATAAGAGTGGACAAGTCCCACAAGTATAGGTAATGTTCGTAGTTTTCATGGACTTGCTAGTTTTTACAAGTGGTTCGTGAAGGACCTTTGTAGCAGAGCTGCACCACTTACTGAAGTGATCAAGAAGAACGTTGGATTTAGATGGGAACAAGAACAAGAAGAGGCATTTCAGCTAATCAAAGAGAAGTTGACCAACGCTCCGTTATTGTCTTTACCTAACTTTTCAAAAATGTTTGAGATTGAATGTGATGCTTCAGGAATTGGCATATGCGCAGTTCTTATGCAAGAAGGATGAACAATTGCTTACTTCAGTGAAAACCTAAGCATGGCAGCTTTAAACTACCCAACGTATGATAAGGAGCTGTATGCATTGGTTCGAGCTTTGGAGACATGGCAGCACTACCTATGGTTAAAGGCACGCTCGTTAGGTAGGGTTCATCGAAATGTTTCCATACGTCATCCGATATAAGAAAGGTAAGGAGAATGTGGTCGCTGATGCACTTTCTCACAGGTATGCATTACTTTCTACACTTGATGCAAAATTGATTGGGTTTGAGTGCATTAAAAATTTATATGCTGATGACCATGAATTTTGTGAGGAATACCATGCTTGTGAGAAAACCTCTTATGGTAAGTTTTTTAGACATGAAGGGTTCCTGTTTCAAGAGAATAAGCTATGTGTTTCTAATTGTTCATTGAGAGAGTTATTAGTGCATGAATCTCATGGTGGGGGATTAATGTGACATTTTGGAGTTGGAAAGGCTTTAGCTATTTTGCAAGAACACTTCTATTGGCCACACATGAAAAGAGATATTGAGAGAATTTATGGGAGATGTGTCACATATAGGCAAGCTAAATCAGAGTTCAGCCCAACGGTTTTATACCCCTTTACCAATTCTTAGTAAGCCTTGGATTGATATTTCAATGGATTTTGTGTTGGGATTGATAAGGACTAAACGAGGAAGAGACTCAATTTTTGTGATTGTGGATAGATTTTCTAAGATGGCACACTTTATTCCATGTCACAAAACGGATGATGTCTCACATATTACTGATTTGTTCTTAAGGGAGATTGTGAGATTACATGACATGCCAAGAACAATTGTTTCAGATCGAGATGCTAAGGTCGTGAGCTATTTTTGGAAGACTTTGTGGTGTAAGTTAAGTATTAAGCTGTTGTTTTTTACTACTTGTCCCCCACAAACTGATGGTCAAACCAAAGTAGTGAATATGACTTTGTCTACCTTGTTAAGGGCAATCATTAAAAAGAACATTAAAACAATTGGAAGACTGTTTACCACATGTTGAGTTTGCTTACAATAGACTGTTCATTCTGCTACTAAATTTTCACCATTTGAAATTGTATATGGATTTAATCCTTTAACTCCATTGGATTTATCTCCTTTACCTTTGACTGAGCGTGCTAATTTAGATGGAAAAAAGAAGGTTGACTTTGTCAAACAGATTCATAGAAAGCAAGACTTAACATTGAACGAAGAACGAAGCAAAATACAAAACAAGCCAACAAGGGGCGACATAAGCTTATCTTGGAACCGGGAGACTGGGTATGGTTGCATATGAGAAAGGAGAGATTTTCAGAACAAAGACGCTCAAAATTGCTTCCAAGGGGAGATGGTCCTTTCCAAGTGCTAGAACGCATCAATGACAACGCTTACAAGCTAGATTTACCTGGTGAGTACAATGTAAGCGCTACATTTAATGGTATTGATTTGAGTCCTTTTGATGTAGGTGATGATTTGAGGACAAATCCTTTTCAAGAGGAGGGGAATGATGCAAATCATAGAACAACTTCAAAGGATCCAGTTCAATTACCAATTGGACTTGTTACGTGTTTGCGAGCAAAGAGATTCAAAGATATACTCAACGTGCTGATTTAAGAGATCTAGGCTCAAGCAAATTCAAGGAGGCCCATTGAACATGAGCCATGTGTTCAACAAAGATGGCTCAATATGATTCAGGTTCTAGAAGAATCCAACTATGGATAGCTTAAATTCAGCAAGTAAATTGTCATGTGGAGGATTAATCTTTTTAGAAGGTTTTGAATGCCAAATACTCCATTTGGAAGGCTCGCATGCATAGAAATTACTTTCCTTTTCTATTTTTGGAAGGCTTTCATGCCTAGAAATTACTTTCCTTTTCTATTTTTGGAAGGCTTGCATGCCAAGATAATTACTTTCCTTTCCTATTTGTTGGCAAGTGATCAGCCAATTAATGGGCTGATTTGTAGCCATAATTTTAGCCTAAATTTTAGGAACTTTCCTTGTACTTTTGAGCCAATTAAAAGGCATCTAAGCAATGGAAAATGGGGTTGATTTTACGGTTAAAATTCTGAGAGAATTTCTTTTTGGTTCTTTGAAGAACTATTCGAACTTATCGGAGTTTTTCGTGGCATTCACCATCGACTTATCAAACGGATTTCCACCACTATTTCTGGCATCTTCCTTAAAACGATGATCTTGTTCGTAATAAGCAACTGGTCGAGGTCATCTATACCACAGAGCTAACTGCTCCCACTCAGGGAGATATTTTTACACATCCCATTTCTGAATCATGTATTCCATTTGATATTTACTTTGATTCAAATATTTTTGACACGTCATACCTTTTGCAGTGCACGTACGATTATGGATCAGAGGTATGCTTGGACGTGTCACAGTTTGACGAGACTATCGAGGAGGTCCACACCTATGATCTAGATTTACCTGAGCAGCTTGTAGAGGACACCACGGAGACAAATATCACATCACAAGAGGATATTGGATTATTTCCAGGAAAGTATCGTCCACCATTATTTATTTCATATATTTATATAGACAATCCTCTTTGGAATACTTTATTACTAGGGTGAATTTTTTACAGCGAACTGATGCATCCTATTCTCTGCAGGGTATAGGTGGAGTCCTTGTGGGAATGTCGGGGGATGCATTGCTGGAGTTCGTTGGAGTCCGTGGACACATGCATCTGGCGGAGCCACGGAAAGAGCAGTTGGAGCAGTTGCCTGCACCGGCAAAGATACTGGACCTGCCTTTTGCTATAGGTGATATCAATCTAGTAGTGTAGAAATTTTTATGCTTTCAATAAACACGAATCCTCTCTACAGTGAGAGGACCGTATAGATTTGCTTGAATAAATATCATCTCATATGACGGCAACAAAATTTTTTACACCCCAAACCCATTATATACATTAATTGCCCTCTTCATATTTTGATGTGTCACATCCTTTTTGCTCACCACCCATCGAGCATTTCTTTCAAGTGAATACTCACATTCTTATTCGTTTGACTCAATCTCGCTTAACAAAACCGTGACATTTTTGATCGATTCATTTGAATAGGATTGTTTGGTATAAGCTTGGGGGGATGGCGCTCTCATGCATCATTGCATGTGCATGTAGTTGCATTAGGATTTCACGTCATTCATTTCATCATTTTTCATTCACCCCCCATTATTATCGTTGTTCATCATATTCTTCCACTATGATATCATTGAGGACAATGTGAAGTTTAAGCTTGGGGGGAGTGCATTTCCATGCCATTTAGTTACACTTTTACTCTATTTTTAGGGTTTTTAGAATTTTTCAAAATTTTTGCATCATCTTTTTGATTTTTCCATCTTATTTTCCTTTTATGTGTGTTCATGTATCATATTGTGTGCTTGTTTTTTCTTTTCTTTCCTCTCTTTTATTTTTATATCTTTATTTTCTTTTCCTCCTTTTGCTAGATTTGTTTCGTATGATGATATCTCTTATTGCCTTAGAAACCATCACGATGCTTATTATTCCTTGTCATGCTACTTAGAGTATTCTATAGTCTTGCTATTCACATGTGCTTGCAAATCTATTTCTTTTGATGACTCCTCTAAGTAATTGCATGGTATTCATTGAAACTGAATGTATGGATTAGTGTTTAGTATGCTTTTGTTGGAAGTGCATCAAGATTCACGCATTAATTGTATATCGGAAGCATATGCATTATTGTCTTATTCGCCTTCTGTTGCATGCTTGATATGAAAGTACTCTTTATCGCTTGACTTCACTTTTTATTGAGATGATTGAGAATATCCATGCTTACATATGAGTTTTAGTTGAAGTATTATTTTATTGAATCATTTGTGCACATCTTAGAGTGAACCGAGTGTTACATTATCTCCTTCTCCACATATATCTTTTTATTCTTTACATGTCATTTGAGTTCACCTCCTAAAGCTAATTATATCGCATCGATTTCCCAAAAAATCCCTACAAAAGAAAAGTTGGCTCCAAAAAGTCCAAAAAGGAGCCAAAAACCAAAAATACAAATCATATAGCTCCTACAAAAATCCAAAAAGAAAAATGAGAAACAAAAAGCTCAAAAAAAAGAAAAAATGTTTCTATATCTCATTATTGGAGCTACAAAACGCTTAGGAAAACCAAGGCAAAAATCCCATTTTCCACTATCATATTCCTTTAGATGCGATACCTCAAGCTAAGCTTGGGGGTGAACTCATTTGACAATATGAGTGAGTACGGCATTAGAGTGGAGAGGTGCACGAATGGGGAAGTTTGATAATGCTGAAACTTAGCAAAATACCTTAGTTATGAAGATTTCTTAAGAATCGATATAAATATGTAAATGCCATGATTTATTCCATTCTCCATTGCATGTTTGACGTGATTCTTATATGCTTCTGTGTTGGGGTTTTGGCGGACCCCCAGAGCTCGGATCTGTATCCGTCCTAAGTCGAACGGACCACGGAGGCACAAAAGCGCAGCGGAAAACCAGAAATCAAAATTTCTACACTAGCTAAACTATTTAGCTAGGCTCTGGGGAGCCAGAACCTAGCCCGATCTATGCCAACTTGGGGTGGATCTGACCACCCCAAGAAGGATCTACAGTAAAGCGACTAATAAAATCTACACTAAAACGCTTAACCACATACCCGGAATCTTGGCCCTGGGGCAGGCAAGATGTACCGCACCGTCTTGAGAAGCTCCTCGTAGCCGAGCCGCGTTGACTCGATCTGCCTGAGCCGCCTCGCACCCTTGCACCGATCCACCCGAGCTGCTTTCGCCTCCGAGCCGATCACACGCGGTAGAAAGTTTCACTTGAGAAGAAACCCGCGTCTTAGACGTCCAGATCAGATCCAAACCCCCTTTGTAGTCGTGCTAGGACTACTCCGGAGAACAGGAAAATAGAGAGAGAGTTTAGTCGCGGATCGAGCTTGCTCTAAAATTCTGGAGCTACTCGATCGTTGACTGGTGTGTGTTTCAACGAGGAGAGTGCACCCCTATTTATATAGGGAGTGAGCACTCACTCACTCGTTGCGGGCAATGTGGGACATTCCGCATGAAGAGGGAAAATCAATTAAGCCATTTGGCTTAATTTCAACTTTAAAGTTAGCCTTTCATAAAGTCAAACTTTAACTAATTAATTCTCCTTGCATACTAAACTTCAGACACCAAACAAGCTATCAATCAGAAGAGCTTGGAATGGTGAACGCGTAGGAACTGACGGTGACGAATTTCGACTTCGTTTGACCCCTCAAACAATTGCTCAAAGTTTAGCAATTTCTCAAAATTCGTAGCCGTCATTAGGGGTTTCAAAAAACCCTAATTTGACTTAAGTTGCGGGCACGCCCGCTAAGCCTAGCGGGCACGCCCGCCCAAGGGGACCGGGCGGGCTGCGCGCGCCCGCTGCAGCAGCGGGCGCTGGCCCACTGCAAGCAGCGGGCGCCGGCCCGCTGCATCAGCGGGCCACGCCCGCTGATGCAGCGGGCACCCACCCGCTGCACACAGCAGGCCAAGCCTGCTGCTGCAGCGGGCCGCGCCCGCTGTGCAGCGGGCGTGCGCCCGTTGCAGCAAGCGGGCTGCGCCCGTTGTCTTTGTTCATGGGCCCTTTTGGCCCAGTGGGTCTAACCCACTTCCCCTTGAACTGTTTCTGGGCTCGTTTGAGCTCCGATTTGGACGCGGTTTGAACCTGTGTTTAGACCGGTTAAATTACATTTTCCATTACATTTTCCAGTGGGTCTAACCCACTTTAAGAATTACCTGGTTAAATTACTGCAACATAATATCTAAATCATATTTAGATTTATGTGCAAAAATAACCATTTTGTAAGTGCCTCAGATGGAATGCACAAGTGTCAGGTTCGGTTTGACGAATGAGTCAAGTCAAGATCATTTTAAGGAATCTTGACATTGACTCGTTCAATCAAAACATCCTACACTGTACTTATTCCTTTAACCACATTTAGTATTAACTCTTTTAATAACTAAATGCAGTTCATTAAGAATTAATCTTGATATGCGTATTATTGTGATCGCACACAATTTATACGCCCCCTGGAACCTATACTTAACTACTGATTGACTTTTAACATTAAGTCAGCTCCAAAAACAATAGTATCGAAGCTATGCATTATTATTCGCAACCATCACAGAAAAAAAGCCACATCCACAGAATTTAAGCCGATTCAATTTCAATTGCAACAAACGAGACATCCATTCCAAAACAACGGGTTCATGAAAAGAACCTTAACTTGTTTATCAAAAATAAACCTTGAGTGCAAAGCACTCATGCATTGTTTTCGACCTTTAAAGATGATACAATTTTATTCAAGTAAGAAAAATATCATCTCAATCATGGTCATCGTCTCCAGAAGTCTTTGAAATGGTCACAGCAGCAACTGTTGCTTTGATTGCCGACCGATCTCCGTATTTCTCCAATCTCCGGTTCATATCAGCCACATGTATACATTACACAGATGTCTATAAGTATCTCATACTATATGAATGGAAATAATTGCATTTAATCGAATTTAATTTGTACCTGAGGTAGAGGCATCAGTATGCCCCTTCTTCTTCTCTGCAAGATAAATCTTACAGTTCCTCTTCAAGTGGCCAACCTTGTGGCAATGGAAGCACTCAGATTTTGACGGGGCCCCTTTATTCTTCTTCTTCACATTCTTAGCCTTCGCAGGTTGTGGGACCTGCCTCTTCTTTCCTTTGCCTTTCGGCTGGTCGGAAGTAGCAGAGCCAACAACCAGTGCAGTCGGCTTCTTCTCAATTTCCTCAAACTGCCGGAGCATATTGAGGAGACCAGGAAGATCCGTCTCAAGGCTGTTCATTATAAAGCCAGTTATAAAGGGCTTAAACTCGGGAGTTAAAGACTTTAGGATAATATCCGTGGACATCTCATTGTCCAGGATAAATCCTAACTGGGCAGCGTCCTCTACATACCCGATCATCTTGATAACATGATCTTGTACGGGCCCTGTCGTCATCTTTGTGCCCCAGAGGTTGCTAGTAGCTTCGAACTTGGCAGCTCTGGATCGCTTGCCATACAACTCTTGTGCATTAAGGAGTATGCTCTGAACATCCATATGTTCATGCTTCCTTTGCAGTTCGTTGGTCATCGAAGCTAGAGTAAGGCACCTTGCCTTCTCTGCATCCCTCTGGTACAACTTAAAGGCTTCTTTCTCTTCGTGGGTCGAATCATCATCGGGCTTCTCCGGAGCGTGCTCGAACAATATGTATCCAATCCCAGCTAGGGAAAGGACCAACTTAATGTTCCTAAGCCAGTCTTTGTAGTTGGTTCCATCCAGCACGTTCTTGTCTACCATGTATTTTAGACCTGAGTCCATTCTGCATTTTATAGATACTTTAGTTAGTATATGTTCGTAGTATAGTTTTAATGGTTTTAATAAAACTATATTCTCCCACTAAATTTATTAAAGCCATTATAATAAACAATTTATTATAAAATAACATTTGTGAGAGAGGGATCCGACTTCCCCGAGTCTGACAACCTTGAGTGTATCTCAACAAGTTGTCCGACTCTGCAGTCGGTAGACGAACTCGTCGTCAATCATATTTACTATGATTCCCTATCGATTTTACCCCTAGTCATTTGTGATCATGAGTGTACTCAACCGGATCACAATGGCTAGCCTAGTCGAACCCTTGTTTTCGTGTCTAGCCTGACTTGCCCCTTTGCTCGGTGTATGCACGACGCGCCGGTTTGGGTCAGGTCTTAGACTACATTCTTGGTTAGACTTATGCCGAAGCTCGAGGGATGAGACAACGGTTTCAGTCAGGTTAAGATGTCAATCAAGAAATCGGTTTCTATAAGATTGACATGTCACGGCTTGAGTGTAGCTCAACAACCGAAACATGTTTCTTACAGTTGCCAACTCCTAAAACAAGGAGGGCTACGATTTATCTTGAACAAGATTATTATCGTATTGACTTAGGTATAGTCGATGGACTTACATAGTCATGAATCGACTCCTTGCGGTCCAGCGGACGCGGCCAGGGAATTGACTAAGCCAGGACCACTTGTTACCCAGTCTAGCTAGGTTGGTCCAAAAACTTTAGCCAAGCACATTGACCGACATCATGATCCATTGAAGGAGTTGTCATCAATTTTATGTTTTCCAAACAACTAAATGGCTTTTAATTAAGAGAACTAGTTAATCCTTATCAACTAGTGGATCCTAAAATTCAAAATTTTTCGGATTGGTTGAACAGCTTTTATTAAGTCCTTATCAACTATAAGGTTCTTCGTTCAACTTGCTACCCCAATCTAATTAGGATTTTAATAAAACAATTCAACATTGTCTTTTATGAAAATCATTAATTAAACGTTTTAATGAAATGATTTACAAACAAAGGGACTACCCTAATCTGGTATTAGGTTCGAATGTTGTTTTGTTTTATCAAACATAGCATGTCACTAATTAAAATTTCATCTCATAAAATTTTAAACATTTAATGGCTAACCTAATAAGGTTCACATGTCCATTAAAAAAGAAACAACTAATTTATCAACATAAATAAAATTTTCATTTTGTGACATACATGAGCATTTGCAAGTTTAAAATTATCTACATAATAAAAACATGCAAATCTAAATTTTAACACTTAAAATTAAAGATTAAAATTTAAAGCCTCCATAAAAATTTCATCGCATAAAACTAGGTTGTATAAAATTATCAAATAATTTTTTAAACCTAGGCTTTAAAATTTTTTAACCTTATTTCTAAAATTAAAATATCACATAATAATTTTAGAAACATCTATGTAATAAAAAGAAATTAATTTAAGTTTCATCTCATGAAAATAAAACATTTCTATTATTTACATATTTTAAAACAATTTTAAAACTCTTTTAAAATCTTTTAGAAATCCTTTTAGAAGCTTTCAAATAAAGTTTAAAGATTTCTAGCCTTTATGTAACTAAAGAAAACTTTTAGATTTCAAAAATAAAAAATTTTCTATAAAGTTTACATAAACTTTAAATACCCCAAAAAAAAATTTTATATCTCATAAAAAGTTTATAAAGTATTTAAATATTGGAGACCTATTTAAAATTTATCGGATAAAGTAAAATAGTCCCAAAAAAAATTTCTGTGTTGCAAAAACAATTTTTAAAACACAAAACAATTTTTTAAAACTATTTAAAACATAAAGCTAAAATAGTTTGTACATGTAAAACAAGCATTTTTAAAGATTAAAAAAAGTCGCTATAGTAGATCTATCGCATAACCGTGGCTCTGATACCACTGTTGGGGTTTTGGCGGACCCCCAGAGCTCGGATCCGTATCCGTCCTAAGTCGGACGGACCACGGAGGCAGAAAAGCGCGGCGGAAAACCAGAAATCAAAATTTCTACACTAGCTAAACTATTTAGCTAGGCTCTGGGGAGCCAGAACCTAGCCCGATCTATGCCAACTTGGGGTGGATCTGACCACCCCAAGAAGGATCTACACTAAAGCGACTAATAAAATCTACACTAAAAACGCTTAACCACATACCCGGAATCTTGGCCCTGGGGCAGGCAAGATGTACTGCACCGTCTTGAGAAGCTCCTCGTAGCCGAGCCGCGTTGACTCGATCTGCCTAAGCCGCCTCGCACCCTTGCACCGATCCGACCGAGCTGCTTTTGCCTCCGAGCCGATCACACGTGGTAGAAAATTTCACTTGAGAAGAAACCCGCGTCTTAGACGTCCAGATCAGATCCAAACCCCCTTTGTAGTCGTGCTAGGACTACTCCGGAGAACAGGAAAATAGAGAGAGAGTTTAGTCGCGGATCGAGCTTGCTCTAAAATTCTGGAGCTACTCGATCGTTGACTGGTGTGTGTTTCAACGAGGAGAGTGCACCCCTATTTATATAGGGAGTGAGCACTCACTCACTCGTTGCGGGCAATGTGGGACATTCCGCATGAAGAGGGAAAATCAATTAAGCCATTTGGCTTAATTTCAACTTTAAAGTTAGCCTTTCATAAAGTCAAACTTTAACTAATTAAGTCTCCTTGCATACTAAACTTCAGACACCAAACAAGCTATCAATCAGAAGAGCTTGGAATGGTGAACGCGTAGGAACTGACGGTGACGAATTTCGACTTCGTTTGACCCCTCAAACAATTGCTCAAAGTTTAGCAATTTCTCAAAATTCGTAGCCGTCATTAGGGGTTTCAAAAAACCCTAATTTGACTTAAGTTGCGGGCGCGCCCGCTAAGCCTAGCGGGCGCGCCCGACCAAGGGGACCGGGCGGGCTGCGCGCGCCCGCTGTCGCAGCTGGCGCCCGCCCGCTGCACACAGCGGGCCAAGCCCGCTGCTGTAGCGGGCCGTGCCCACTGTGCAGCGGGCGTGCGCCCGTTGCAGCAAGCGGGCTGCGCCCGTTGTCTTTGTTCATGGGCCCTTTTGGCCCAGTGGGTCTAACCCACTTCCCCTTGAACTGTTTCTGGGCTCGTTTGAGCTCCGATTTGGACGCGGTTTGAACCTGTGTTTAGACCGAGACGATCCCGTCATCCAGGTAACCCTTTCCAACTTGTTTGTTCCTACTAAATCCGTCGTACCCAATTTACAACACGTTTAGTCAAAGTTTGCATCTAATGCAACGTTTTGTCCCTATTGCTTAATGCGACTAATATTCACAACCGCTTTGTGAATATTCAATATCATCAAATGATATTTCTCTCTATTCTATATTCCTATTACTAAGACACGAACACTACTCGGTGTGAGACCCTACAGCCTGACCTTACTACAGGTTGGGGCTCGAAACCCCTAGACGACGGTCACTACGAGCAGTAGCTGTCGTCCCTGTTTCAGAGTCATCATAACGTGATCGACCCTTTGACAAAAGTATCATAGGGTTTGCATTGGCTGTGTCAGTGATGAATGCCGTTAGCTAAAATCCCTTCGTCAAGACTGTGTTATTGTTGGCCTAGGGTATGGTTTTCTGTCAACCCTATTAGACAACATTGGTCAGTATACGTCGGTCCTTTTTGTATACACGTTGAACTACTTGCAACGTACCCCGGCCAAGGAGTAACATAAAGACCGTACTGAGCCTGTAACACTAACTTCCCTTTAATGGAAGTGACGAATCCCATCTTAGTCACTTACTTACCTCGAGAGCTTCAGGTGCAACCCAACCTAAGATCTTTCATCAGGAATTTTCCTCGAAGCTAGATCATGGGTCTAAGCTACACCGTTCGCTCACAGGTTGGTACAGATGACTTCAGGTCTTAAGGATCAACTAACCTATCATCACCCTAGAGTTATTAAAGACAGATTATTAAAGTTAACCATTTAACAACTCTAACTTGGTCGTTCAGTGAACTCATTCCCCAATGAGCACCTGTGTCTCGTCTCCGACTTCACCAAGTCGAATGACTATGAGATCACCATTACCCTAAGGTAAGACGAAGACACAGTGATCTATCCGATGTGTCGATATCCAGTTCTCGACACATCTATGATCACGAACCGTTTAAGACTTGTGTTTCTATTTGGTCGCTTACTTACTCATAATCGAGATCTCATCTAGATATGTAAGGACCTAACTATAAGTCTATGGATATTATCTAAGTATATTAATACAAATGATTTTATACTTAGAATGATACGTACCATATACGGTATGAACAAGACGTATAATCAAGATAAATTGCCTTATGGTCATATATCTTCCTACATTCTGTTATAACTTTTGATTGAAAAGTGCATCGCCAACATTTGTATATTAAATTCTATGAAATGCATGATGTGGATATGAATTGATTGTATGAATTTAGAGAATCCCTTCCTTTGTTCGTAAAAGCTAGCAAGTACCGTGTTTAAGTAAGATATGAAATCTTTATAGCATGTGATTCGTATTTTCCGAGTTAACGTGATGTATGGCTTATGGCTTGAGATCTGAGAGAATAATCTAGCGACCCCTTCCACTTCGTATTCTTTTCTTTTTCATTTCATTTCCTTTGTTTTCATCTCTCGAGTTCGTCTCTTTACTTATCTTCCTCGAGGACGAGTAAGAGGTAAGCTTGGGGGATTTTGATCGCTCCATATTTTACACATTTTTTCTGCATGTTTGCACGCCATTTTGATTGCTCATATTGTGATTTTTACGATTATTCGATGATATTGCGTTACTTTTCACTATTTCTTGTTTTTGTCGGATTTCAGGAAATATGGATCAATTGGAAGCAAAAATGAGCTTAAAGGACTTGCACGTGTAACGGAGCATCGTTCATGGCCTTATTGAGGAGTTACCAGCGCTAGAGGATGAGTGGAGAAGGACAGAATTTGATAGAATCGACGAGGAGACGAAAAGAAGAAGAAAAGAGCTCAAGAGTACCCCACTCAGCTGAGCAGATTGCTGACTCGGTCGAATGAAGGACCACACTCGCCCGAGTGAAACGGATACGCACCGAAGATTTGTCATGTTCACTCGGCCGAGCAAGGAAGACCACTCGGTCGAGTGAGAAAGCCCACTCGTCCGAGTACTACAGAGATTTCGTCCAGAGAAGAGGCCAACTTACTGGAATTTAGAGAAGAGCATCCTTATAAAAGAATGAATGGGAAGCAAGCCCGAAAGCCTCACTCGGCCGAGTGGCAAAGCCCACTCGACCGAGTAAAGAAGCCCACTCGTCTGAGTGTTACATGATTTTTCTCCTGAGATCTAAGCAAACTCTCTGGAATTTTTGGAGAACTGCAGAAGACCCTACTTGGCCGAGTAGAGAAGCCCACTCGACCGAGTGAAGAATCCCACTCGACCGAGTGATGCCGATGACACGAGCGCCCAGATTTTCAGTCAGCCTCCCACTATTTTGAAATCTGCTATCATTCCAACAATCAAAGTATTTTTCTCATATTTTTTATGGATAGTAGACTTCATGACGGTTCCAACACCGCTAAGAACGTGCCAATCGGAGGTCGGATGAAATCTGGAGAATTTCTACAAGTTGATGCTACAGTGTTGGAATTTCCACTCGGCCGAGTCATTTTCCCACTCGGCCCGAGTAACTGCGGGCCCAGATTTTAAGTTGCGGCCAAGCTGATTTAGGGCATGAATTTGAGAGGGTTTTGAAGGTTTATTTGCTAGGGTTTTGGGAGGCTATATAAGAGATTTGTAGCCGTCATTAGAGGGAGGTTCCATGATGTTTTCTTAGTGATTATTTTAGAGGTTAGGCCATGCCCTAGGCCCCCTCTAGGATCTAAAAGCTTGTAATTGGATTCAAGTTCATCATCAAAGCTAAGTATCATTGTTCTTGTTGTTTGAATCTTTGATTTGATATCTTTTTACATGCAAGCAATGTCTTTTATTGATCTCTATATCATTATTGCTATGCTTGAGTAGATTCGTCGTTCTAGGGCAAAGGGATGAACCCTATGGATCTAATTTCAGATTTGTGATGAATTAATCTCTTTGTTGCTAGAATTTCTAAAGGGGTTAGGTTGTGATTGATTTATCACGGATAGCTAGGAATTTTCATCGATTTGGGGTTTGCAAGAGATTAGATTCCGATCGATGGGAAGGCCTAGATATTCGATTTAGGTTTATAATTGAGATCCACTAGACTTGGTTTACAAGAGATTGGACCAAAGCAAGGATTTTTATTATAAATCTATACACATATTCGTTTGTAAGAGATTGGACGAATACGAACTATCACAACCTAGATCGTAACTCGAGTTTGCACGAGAGTGGGCTCGAGGTGCGATTCGACGATGATGTCGATCTTCATGCTATTGGCTTAGGTTAGGGTTTGCACGAGAGTGGGCCCTAATCTAGGTTTCTATAGATCGGTAATAGCGAGAGAGCGTGAGCTTGGTTCTATATTCAGTTACGACTAGTTCACCTCAACACAAGTCTAGTAATATTGAGACTCACGATTCACAGAGATGTATGATGATCCGTAGTGGGGATTCCCTAGCCCTAGACACTTTTATTATATTGTATTTGAATCGATATTTGACCGACTTCTTTATCACCGACACCGACATCCACCACCATTTCCATTATATCATTTCATAACCATCTCCACCAATAAAACATTCGTAGTCGAGCCAACCTAGGATAGATTGGAACCAACACCACCTCCTCGTGTTCGATACCTGCTCGCCACTTGACCGTGCGCTTGCGGTAAAACTACAATCGTTCTCTGGGTGCATATTCGGGGCCGATCACCGGGCTATTTCTAAATTTTTTGGAAGATATGGATTTTTATATTAAATGATATGATTTTTATAGCCTAATTTTGTCTTCTCTTATTTTTCAGTTGAAAATGGCAATTTTCCAGGTCCAACAGATAATTTTGCAGCATTTTTAAGCTCGGCGCTATTTTTCTACATTTTCTTGAAGTTATAGATCTTTTTATTAAATGATATGATTTTTAGTCTTAGTTTTGTCTCCTCTTATTTTTTTCGTTGAAGATGGCGATCACCTGATTCCAACAGACATTTTTGTTGATTTTTCTGAGCTCTGGGTTATTTCCTAAATTTTCTATAAGAATTATACAATTGACTACCTTTTTTGAATGTTGTCTTACGTGGAAACTTTATCCCAGTCATATTTTGGGTTGCTGCCTGGGATGTTGACTATGACAAAAACCGAACAAAGAACCGTAGCCACGTTCCTCCTCACGTTTCTGCATCCCTCAGTCCGTTTGATTCACACATCTCACGTACTAAACTGAGGAGCTAACTAACTAATTAGGCTTCTCTGCTCCTCTGCTTAGATTTGTGCTTTTTGTCTAAATTTTCGGGAAGATATGAGTCTTTTTATTAAATGGTATGATTCTTTGCCCCATTTTGTCTTTCTTATTTTTCAGATGAAGATGGCGATCTCCCATTTCCAACTGATATTTGTGCAGATTTTTCTAAGATCTGGGCTGTTTTCTAAATTTTCTGAAAGATATGGATTTTTATATTAAGTGATATGCTTTCTCTTATTTTTTTTAGTTGAAGATGGTGATTTTCCGGTTCCAACGGATATTTTTGCCGCTTTTTCTAAGCTTGGGACTATTTTTCTATATTTTCGAGAAGTTATAAATCGTTTATTAAATGATATGATTTTAGGCCTAAATTATCTTCTCTTATTTTTTTCATTGAAGATGGCGATCGCCCGATTCCAACTGACATTTTTGCGGATTTTTCTGAGCTCCATGATATTTTCTTCATTTTCTTTAAGATATGGATCTTTATATTAAATGATATGATTTTATAGCCTCATTTTATCTTCTCTGATTTTTTTAGTTGAAGATGTCAATCTCCGTGTTCCAATGGCCATTTTTGCGGATTTTTTAAACACGAAGCTATTTTCAACAGTTTATTTAAGATATGGATCTTTTAATTAAATGAAATGATTTTTATAGACTAAGTTTGTCTTCTCTTATTTTTCAATTGAGAATGACAATCTCCCAGTTCCAATCGAAATTTTTTGCGGAATTTTCTGATTTTCGGGCTATTTTCTTTATTTTTTGTAAGATATGTATCTTTATATTAAATGATATGATTTTTATAGCCTAATTTTGTCTTTTCTTATTTTCCAGATGAAGATGGCGATCTCCCGGTTCCAATGATATTTTTGCGGATTATTCTGAGTTCTGCCTATTTTCTACATTTTCCATAATAAATGGATCTTTTAATTAAATGATATGATTTTATGGCCTAATTTTGTCTTCTTTTATTTTTCAGTTGAAGAGGGCGATCTCACGTTTCCAATGGAAATTTTTGCGTATGTTTCTAAGGGTAGGGCCATTTTATATATTCTCTGTAAAATAAGAATCTTTATATTAATTTTTATTGTTTTTATTGCCTAATTTTATCTTCTCTTATTTTCCAGTTGATGATGGCGATCTTTATATTAAATGATATGATTTTGGCCTAATTTTGTCTTCTTTTATTTTTCAGATGAAAATGGCGATCTCCCGGTTTCAAGAGACATTTTTGCAAATTTTTCTTAGCTCGGGGCTATTTTCTATATTTTCTGTAAGATATGGATCTTTATATTAAATGATATGATTTTTATGGCCTAATTTTGTCTCTCCTAATTTTCAGTTGAAGAGGGCGATCTCCTGTTTCCAACGGAACTTTTTTCAAATTTTTCTGAGCTCGGGGCTATTTTCTATGTTTTCTATAAGATAAGAATATTTATATTAATTGATATGATTTTTGTTGCCTAATGTTGTCTTCTCTTATTTTCCAGTTGATGATGTCGATCTTTTTATTAAATGATATGATTTTTTGGCCTTATTTGGCTTCTCTTATATTTCAGTTAATTATGGCGATCTCCTGATTCCAATAGACATTTGCAGATTTTTCTAAGCTCTGGGAAATTTTTCACATGTTTTGGAAGATATGGAACGTTTAATTAACTGATATCAGAGAAGAAAAAATTAGGCAAAAATGTCCGTTGAAACAGGAAAATCGCCATCTTCAACTGAAATACAAGAGAAGACAAAATCAGAACAGGGAAATCGCCATCTTCATCTATAAAAATGTCTTTTGTAACCGGGATATCGCCATCTTCAAGTGATATGATTTTTAAATATCATTTTCCAAGCTTGGTGCTATTTTCTACATTTTATGAAAGATATGGATCTTTTTATTAATAGATATGATTTGTATAGCCTATATTTGTCTTCTCTTTTTTCCAGTTGAAGATAGTGATCCTTTTATTAAATGATACGATTTTTGCTTAATTTTGTCTTCTGTTATATTCCAGTTGAAGAGGGCGATCTCCCGATTCCAACGAACATTTTTGCGGATTTTTCTGAGCTTCGGGCTATTTTCCACTTTTTGGAAGATATATATCATTTTATTAAATGATATGATATTTTGGCCTAATTTTGTTTTCTCTTATTTTTCAAATGAAGATGGCGATCTCCCAGTACCAACAGACATATTTGCGGATTTTTCTGAGTTCGGAGCTATGCTGTACACTTTCTAGAAGATAAAAATCTTTATATTATATGATATGATTTTTATATCCTAATTTTTTATTCTCTTATATTTTAGTTGAAGATGTAATCTCCCAGTTCCAACGGACATTTTTGCAGATGTTTCTGAACTCCAGGCTATGTTCTACATTTTATTAAAGAAATGGATCTCTTTATTAAATGACAAGATTTTTGTAGCCTAATTTTGTCTTATCATATTTTTTTCGTTGAATATGGCACTCTCCCTGTTCCAACGGACAATTTATGCAAATTTTTCTTAGATTTGGGCTTTTATATACATGTTTGGAAGATATAAATTTTTTATTAAATGATTTGATTTTTTGGCCTAATTTTGTCTTCTCCTTTTTTGTTGAATATTGCGATCACCCAGTTCCAATGGACATTTGTGTGGATTTTTCTGAGCTCGATGCCCTTTTCTACATTTTATGGCAGATATGTATCTTTTTGTTAGATGCTATGATTTTTGGCCTAATTTTGTCTTCTTTTATTTTCCAGTTGAAGATGGCGATCTCCCGGTTTTAACTGACATTTTTTCAGATTTATCTAAGCTCCAAGCTATTTTCTACATTTTCTGTATGATAAGAATCTTTATATTAAATGATATGATTTTTATAACCTAAATTTGTCTACTCATATTATTTAGTTAAAGATGCGATTCCCGCTTCCAACGGACATTTTTGTCGATTTTCTGAGCTCGAGGTTATTTTTCTACATTTTAAAAAAGTTATGGATCTTTTTATTAAATGATATATGTTTTGACCTAATTTTTTCTTCTCTTATTTTTTCATTTGAAGATGGCAATCTCTCAATTTCAAGGATCATTTTTGCTGATTTTTTTGAACTCCGGTCTATTTTCTACTTTTTCGAAAAGTTATGGATCTAATTATTATGATATGATTTTTATAGCCTAATGATGTCGTCTCTTATTTTGCAGTTGAAAATGGCGATCTTCTGGTTCCAACGGACCTTTTTGCGTATTTTTTTAAGGTCGGTGAAATTTTTTACATTTTATGGAAGATATAGAATGTTTTATTAAATAATATGATTATTATAGCCGACATTTGTATTCTCTTACTTTTTAGATGAAGATGACGATCATAATGTTGTCTTCTCTTTTTTTTAGTTGAAAATGGCGATCTCCCGGTTCCAACGGACATTTCGCAAGTTTTCTTTGCTTAAGACTATTTTTCTACATTTTCTGGAAGATATGTATTTTTTATGAAATGATATGATTTTTGGCATAATTTTGTCTTCGCTTTTTTTATTTGAAGATGGCAATCTTTTGGTTCTAATGGACATTTGCGCGGATTTTTTTGTGCTCCGGACTATTTTCTATATTTTTGTATCATATGAATCTTTATATTAAATAATATGATTTTTATAACCTAATTTGTCATCTCTTATTTTTTTAGTTGAAGATGACGAATTCCTGGTTCCAAGTGACATTTGGGCTGATTTTTCTGAGTTCGGGGCTATTTTTCTACATTTTCGATAAGTTATGAATATTTTTATTAAATGATATAATTTTTAGGCCTAATTTTGTCTTCTTTTATTTTTTTAGTTGAAGATATCGATCTCTCGTTTCTAACGGACACTTTGCGTATTATTCTGACCTCATGACTATTTTGTAAATTTTCCGGAAGATATGGACCTTATTATTAAATGAAATGATTTTTGGCTTAATTTTTATTCTCTTAATTTTTCAGTTGAACATGGCGATCTACCGGTTCCAAGAGATATTTTTGTAGATTTTTATTAGCTCAGTACTATTTTCTACATTTATATAAATGATATGATATTTATAGCATGTGTTTGTCTTCTCTTATTTTTTCAGTGAAGATGGCGATCTTTTTGTTCCAATGGACATTTTTGAGGGGGTTTTAGCTTGAGTATGTTATTCTACATTTTCTGAAAGATATTTATCTTTTTATGAAATGATAAGATTTTTAGGCCTAATTTTTCTGCTATATTTTTTAGATTAAGATGACAATCTCCCTGTTCCAATAGACATTTTTACGGATTGTTATAAGCTCGGGGTTATTTTCTACATTTTATTGAAGATATGGCTCGTATCATTAAATGATATGATTTTTGTAGCCTAATTTTTGTCTTCTCTTCATTTTCACTTGAAGATGGCGATCTCCCGTTGCCAACTGACATTTTTACGGATATTTCTGAGCTTGGAACTATTTTCTACAATTTTGGTAGGTTATGGATCTTTTTATTAAATGATATGATTTTTGGACTAATTTTGTATTCTCTTTTTTCTGTTGAAGATGTCGATCTCCCATTTCCGAGGATATTTATGCAGATTTTTCTGAGCTCCGGGCTATTTTCTAAATTTTCTGGTAGATATGGATTTTTATATTATATGGTATGATTTTTATAGCCTAATTTTGTCTTCTCTTATTTTCTATTGAAGATGGCAATTTTTCGGTTCCAACGGATATTTTTGCGGCTTTTTCTGAGCTCGGGGTAATTTTTGTACATTTTTCGGAAGTTATAGATATTTTTAATAAATGATATGAATTTAGGCCTAATTTTGTCTTTCTTATTTTTTCGTTGAAGATGGTGATCACCATGTTCCAACAGACATTTTTGCAGATTTTTTGAGCTCAGAGATATTTTCTAAATTTTCTGTAAGATAAGAATCTTTATATTAAATGATATGATTTTTATAGCCTAATTTTATCTTCATTGATTTTTCAGTTGAAGATGTCGCTCCCCCGGTTCCAATAGCAATTTTTGCAGATATTTTTAAACTCGGAACTATTTTCTACATTTTATTGATGATATGAATCTTCTTATTAATGATATGATTTTTATCAACTAAGTTTGTCTACTCTTATTTTTAATTTGAATATGGCGATCTCCAGGTTCCAACGGAAATTTTTACAGAATTTTCTGAGCTCTTAGCTATTTTCTATATTTTTTGTAAGATATGGATCTTTATATTAAATGATATGATTTTTATTGCATACTCTTGTTTTCTCTTATTTTTCAGTTGAAGATGGCGATCTCTCGGTTCCAACTGACATTTTTGCGGATTTCTCTCAGCTCGGGGCTATTTTCTATTCAGTATTGAAGATAGAGATCTTTTAATTATGATTTAATTTTAATATATTAAGTTTGTCATCTCTTATTTATTAGTTGAAAATGGCAATTTCCCGGTAACGGACATTTTTGCTGATTTTTCTACATTTTGGAAGCTTTTTGTTAAAGATAGGATTTTTGGATTAATTTTGTCTTCTCTTATTTTTTTCGTTAAAGATGGCGATCCCCCAGTTCTAACGGACATTTATAAGGATTTTTCTGAGCTTCAGTCAATTTTCTATATTTTGGTAAGATAAGAATCTTTATATTAAATGATATGATTTTTATAGCGTATTTTTCTCTTCTCTTATTTTCCGTTGAAGATGGCGATCTCCTGGTTCCCACGGAAAGTTTTGTGTATTTTTTTGTGCTCGTGGGTATTTTTTATATTTTCTAAAAGATAAGGATCTTTATATTAATTTATATGATTTTTGTTTCCTAATTTTGTCTTCTCTTATTTTCTAGTTGTTGATGGCGATCTTTTTATTAAATGATATGATTTTTTGGCCTTATTTTGTCTCCTCTTATATTTCGGGTAAAGATGGCGATCTCCTGGTTCCAGCTGACAATTTTGCGGATTTTTTTGGACTCCTTGCTATTTTCACATTTTCTAGAAGATATGGATCATTTAATTAAATGATATCAGAGAAGACAAAAATTAGGCCAAGAATGTCCGTTGAAACTGGGAAATCAACATCTTCAACTGAAATATAAGAGAAGACAAAATTTGGAACCAGAAAATTGCCATCTTCATCTATAAAAATGTCAGTTTTAACCGGAATATCGCCATCTTCAACTGATAAGATTTTTAAATATCATTTTCTAAGCTGGGTGCTATTTTCTATATTTTATAAAAGATATTGATCTTTTTATTAATTGATATGATTTTAATAGCCTAAATTTATCTTCTCTTATTTTCCAGTTGAAGATGGCGATTTTGTATTAAATGATGTGATTTTTAGCCTAATTTTGTCTTCTCTTATTTTTCAATTGAAGATGGCGATCTCCCGGTTCCAACGGACATTTTTGCGGATTATTCTGAGCTCGGTGTTATTTACTACACTTTCTAAAAGATAATAATCTTTATATTAAATGATATGATTTTTATAATTTTTTCTTCTTTTATTATTCAGTTGAAGATGGCGATCTTTCAATTCCAACGGACATTTTTGCGAATTTTTCTGACCTCCATGCAATTTTCTTCATTTTATTAAAGATATGAATCTCTTTATTAAATGACAAGATTTCTATATCCTAATTTTGTCTTCTCATATTTTTCAGTTGATCATGGCGATCTTCAGGTTCCAATGGACATATTTGCGGATTTTTCTGAACTCGATACTATTTTCTACATTTTATGGCAGATATGTATCTTTTATTAAAGAGACGACTTTTAGGCCTTTTATTTTTCAGTTGAAGGTGGCGATCTCCCGGATCCAACAGATATATTTTTTCGGATTTTTGGAGCTCCGAGCTATTTTCTACATTTTCTGTATGATATGAATCTTATATTAAATGATGGGAATTTTATAGATGAATTTTGTCTTCTCTTATTATTCGGTTGAAGTTGGCTATCCCCAGGTTCCAACAAACATTTTTGTCGCTTTTTCTGAGCTCGGGGCTATTTTTCTACATTTTCGGGAAGTTATGGATACTTTTATAAAATGATATGATTTTTTACCTAATTCTCTTATTTTTTTCGTCGAAGATGGTGATCTCATGATTCCAACGAATATTTTTGCGGATTTTTATGAGCTCTGGGATATTTTGTACATTTTTGGAAAGTTATATATTTTATTGAATGATATGATTTTTATAGCCTAATTTTGTATTCCCTCATTTTTAGGTTGAAGATGGCGATCTTCTGGTTCCAACAGATATTTTAGCATATTTTTTAGAACTCGGTGCTATTTTCTACATTTTATGGAAGATATAGAACTTTTTATTGAATAATATGATATTTATAGCAAACGTTTATCTTCTCTTCTTTTTAGTTGAAGAAGGCGATCTCCTGGTTCCATCGGGCATTTTTACGTATTTTACTTAGTTTGAGACTATTTTCTATATTTTCTAGAAGATGTGTATCTTTTAATGAAATGAAATGATTTTTTTGGCCTAATTTTGTCTTCTCTTTTTTTACTTTGAAGATGGCAATTTACGGTTTCAATGGACATTTGTGCGGATTTATTTTGAGCTACGGGCTATTTTCTATATTTTTATATAACATGAATCTGTGTTAGAACTTTTTAAATGATAAGATTTTATAGCCTACGTTTATCTTCTCTTATTTTTTTCAGTTGAAAATGGCGATCTCTCTGTTCCAACGAAAATTTTTGCGGATTTTTCTGAGCTCTAGGATATTTTCTACATATTCTGGAAGAATGTATTTTTTATTAAATAATATGATTTTTTTGCCTTAATTTTGTCTTTTGTTTTTTCAGTTGAAGATGTCAATCTTCGGTTCCAACATACATTTCTTACGGATTTTTCAGAACTCTGGGCTATTTTTGTATTTTATGACAGATTTGAATCGTTTTATTAAATGATATGATTTTTGACCTAGTTTTGTCTTCTCTTATTTTTCAGTTGAAGATGGCGATCTCTCGGTTCCAATGGACATTTTTGTCAATATTTATGAGCTCGGTGCTATTTTCTATATTTTATGAAAGATACGGATCATTTTATTAAATGATATGACTTTTATAGCCAACATTTGTCATCTTTTATTTTTTAAAGTTGAAGATGGCGATGTACCCGTTCCAACAGTCATTTTTTGCAGATTTTTCTTAGCTTGGAACTTTTTTTCTATCTTTTCTGGAAGATATGGATATTTTAATTAAATGATATGATTTTTGGCCCCAATTTGGTCTTCTATTTTTTCAGCTGAAGATGGCGATCTCTCGGTTCCAATTTACATTTTTACGTATTTTCTTGAGCTCCGGGCTATTTTCTACATTATCTATAAGATATGGATCTTTATATTACATGATATGAGATATAATAGTTTTGTCTACGCTTATTTTTCAGCTTCCAACGGACATTTTTGCGGATTTTTCTTACTTCGGGACTATTTTTCTACATTTTCGGGAAGGTATCGATCTTTTTATTAAATGATATGATTTTTGGCCAAATTTTGTTTTCTCTTATTTTTCAGCTGAAGATGGCGATCTCCCGGTTCCAACGGATATTTTTGCAGATTATTCTGATCTCGGGGCTATTTTCTAATTTCTGGAATATATGGATCTTTTTATTAAATGATTTGATTCTTGGCCTAATTTTGCCTTCTCTTATTTTTCAGTTGAAGACGGCAATCTCCCGGTTCCAACTGATATTTTTGCGTATTTTTCTGAGTTCGGTGCCATTTTCTATATTTTATGGAAGATATGTACCTTTTTATTAAATAAGACGATTTTTATAGCCTATATTTTTCTTCTCTTATTTTTAGGTGAAGATGGTGATCTACCGGTTCCAACAGACATTTTTATGGACTTTTCTTTGCTTCGGACTATTTTTCTACATTTTCTTTAAGATATTATTTTTATTAAATAATACGATTTTTTGCCCTAATTTTGTCTTCTCTTTTTTAATTTGAAGGTAGCGATCTCTCCGTTCCCACGGACATTTTTACAGATTTTTAAGAGTTCCTGGCTATTTTCTATATTTTATGAAAGATATGAATCTTTTATTAAGGAATATGATTTTTTTGGCCTAATTTTGTCTTCTCATTTTTTAGTTGGAGATGGCGATCTTTTGGTTCCATCGGACATTTTTGCAGATTTTTCTAAGCTTCAAGCTATTTTCTACATTTTATGGAACATATGGCTCTTTTTTATTAAATGATATGATTTTTATAGCATAAGTTTGTCTTATCTTATTTTTCAGCTAAAGATGGCGATCTCCCGGTTCCAACGAACATCTTTGTAGATTTTTCTGAGCTGGGGGCTATTTCTATATTTTATGGAAGATATGGATCTTTTTATTAAATGATATGGTTTTTATAGCCTAAGTTTGTCTTCTCTTATTTTTCAGTTGAAGATGGTGATCTCCTGTTTCCAACGGAAATTTTTGTGGATTTTTCTGAGCTAGGGGCTATTTTATACAGTTAATTGAGGATACGGATCTTTTTATTAAATGATGATTTTTATAGCCTAAGTTTATCTTCTTTTATTTTTCAGTTGAAGATGGCGTTCGCTCGGTTCCAATGAATATTTTTGCGGATTTTTCTGACCTTGAGCCTATTTTTTATATTTTATGGAATATATAGATCTTTTTATTAAATAATATGATTTTTGGGTCTAATTTTGTCTTCTCTTGTTTTTTCTTTGAATATGATGATCTCCCAGTTTCAACGGACCTTTTTGCTATTTTTCTTAGCTCTGGGTAATTTTCTACATTTTTTGTAAGACCTGGATCTTTATATTAAATGATACAATTTTATAGCCTAATTTTGTCTTCTCTTATTTTTTTCAGTTGAAGTTGGTGATCTTCTGGATCAAACAGAAATTTTTGCAGATTTTCTAAACACCGGGCTATTTTCTACAATTTATTGAAGATATGCATCTTTTTATTAAATGATATGATCTTTATCCCCTAATTTTGTCTTTTCTTATTTTTCCGTTGAAGATGACAAACTCCCGGTTCCAACAGATATTTTTTCATATTTTTATTAGCTACGGTCTATTTTCTATGTTTCTGTAAGATTAATTTTTATAATAAATGATATGATTTTTAGAGCATAGATTTGTTTTCTTCCCGTTCCAATGGACATTTTTACGGATTTTTCTGTGGTCCGTTCTATTTTTACATTTTTTGTTAGATATGGATCTTTTTATTAAGTGATATGATTTTATACCCTAATTTTGTCTTCTCTTATTTTTAAGTTGAAGATGGTGATCTCCCGGTTCCAACGAACATTTTTGCATATTTTTCTGAGATCTTAGCTATTTTTTATATTTTCTAAAAGATATGGATCATTTTATTAAATGATATGATTTTTGGCCTAATTTTGTCTTCTCTTATTTTCTGTAAAGATGGCATTCTCCCGGTCCAACGAACATATTTGCTGATTTTTCTGAGGTTGTGTCTATTTTCTACATTTTACTGAAGTATGGCTATTTTTACCAACTGATATGATTTTGTAGCGTAATTTTATCTTCTCTTATTTTTTTAGTTAAGTATGGTGATCTGCCAGTTCCAATGGACATTTTTGCAAATTTTCTACATTTTCAGGAAGATATGAATCTTTTTTATTAAATGATATGATTTTTTGCCTAATTTTGTCTTCTCTTATATTCCAGTTGAAGACGGTGATCTCCCAGTTCCAACGAACATGTTTGCGGATTTTTCTGGCCTAAGGGCTATTTTCCACATTTTTGGAAGATATGTATCATTTTATTAAATGATATGATATTTTGGCCTAATTTTGTCTTCTCTTATTTTTTAGTTGAAGATGGTGATCTTTCGACTCTAACGGACATTTTTGCGGATTTTTCTGAGCTTGTGGCTATTTTTCAACATTTTCTTGAAGATATGGATCTTTTTATTAAATAATATGATTTTTTGACCTAATTTTATCTTCTCTTATTTTTTTCGTTGAAGTTGGTGATCTCCCTGGTTTAACAGACATTTTTGTGCGATTTCTTTGAGCTCCATGCTATTTTCTACATTTTCAGTAAAATATGAATCTTTATATTAAATCTTCTGCTTTTTATAGCCTAATTTTTGCCTTCTTTTATTTTTCAGTTGAAGATGATAATCTTTCGATTCGAACGGATATCTTAAGGAGCTTTTCTGAGTTTGAAGCTATTTTCTACATTTTTTTGGAGACATGGAACTTTATATTAAATGATATGATTTTTATAGGTTAAGTTTGTCTTCTCTTATTTTTAAGTTGAAGATGGCGATCTACCGGTTCCAACATACAATTTATGGATCTTTTTATTAAATGATATATTTTCATAGACTAAGTTTGTCTTCTCTTATTTTTCAGTTGAAAATGGCGATCTCCCGGTTCCAACAAACATTTTTTCAGATTTTTCTTACCGCATGACTATTTTCTACATTTTCTAAAAGACAATGAACTTTTATTAAATGAAATATTTTGGAATAATTTTGTCTTCTCTTATTTTTCAGTTGATGATAGCGATCTCCTAGTTCCAATGAATATATTTGCGGATTTATTGAGCTCGGAGCTATTTTCTACTTTCTAAGTAAGAAATGGATCTTTTCATGATATGATTTTTATAGCATTATTTTGCTTCTCTTATTTTTTCAGTTGAAGATCATGATCTCCCGGTTCCAACGGACATTTTTACGGATTTTTCTTAGCTCGAAACTGTTTTTTTCACTTTCGGGAAGATAAGGATCTTTTGATTAAATTTTTTTGGCCTAATTTTGTCCTCTCTTATTTTTCAGTTGAAGATTGCGATCTCCCAGGTCCAATGGATATTTTTGATGATTTTCTTGAACTCTGGGCCATTTTCTAAATTTTATGTAAGATATGAATATTTATATTAAATGATATGATTTTAAAGCCTAATTTTTCTGTCGCTTATTTTAAAGTTGAAGATGGCGATCTCCCGGTTCCATCGGACATTTTGTGAATTTTTAAGCCCGTTTTATTTTTTGCATTTTCTGGTAGATAAATCTTTTTATTACATGATTTGATTTTTAGCCTAATTTTGTCTTCTCTAATTTTCAGTTGAACACCCGGTTCCAACAGACTTTTTTCTGATTTTTCTAAGCTCGGGAATATCTTCTACAGTTTAATGAAGATGTGGTTCATTTTATTAAATGATATGATTTTTATTGATTAAGTTTGTCTTCTCTTATTTTTATATAGAAGATGGTGATATCCCGTTTCCAACAGAATTTTTTGCCGATTTTCTAATCTCGGGGCTATTTTCTACTTTTTATGGAAGATATGTATCTTTTTATTAAATGATATGAATTTTTTAGCCTACGATTGCCTTCTCTTAATTTTTCAGTTGAAGATACTGATCTCCCAGTTCCAGCGGATATTTTTGTAGGGTTTTCTTAGCGTGAGACTAATTTTCAACATTTTATGGAAGATATGTATCTTTTTATGAAATGATATGATTTTTGGCCTAATTTTATCTTCTCTTTTTTTACTTTGAATTGACATTTCTGTGGATTTATTTTGAGTTGCGAGATACTCTCTATATTTTTTATAATATGAATCTATATTTTAAATGATATGAGTTTTATAACCTAATTTTGTCATCTCTTATTTTTCAATTGAAGATGGTGATCTCCCGGTTCCAAGAGACAATTTTGCGGATTATTCTGACCACATGGCTCTTTTCAAAATTTTCATGATGATATGGATATTTTAATTAATAACATGATTTTTTGCCTAATTTTGTCTACTCAAATTTTATAAGTTAAAGATGGTGATCTTCCAGTTCCAACGAAAATTTTTGCAAGGTTTTCGAATCTCGGTGCTATTTTCTACATTTTATTGAAGATATAAATTTTTTATTAAATGATATCATTTTTATATCCTACTTTTTTCTTCTCTTATTTTTTTCAGTAGAATATTGCGAGCTACTGGTTCATCGAATATTTTTACTAATTTTTGTTAGTTTGGGCTATTTTTCTTCATTTATGATAGATATGGATCATTTTATTAAATAATATGATTTTGAACCTAACATTGTCTTCTCTTATTTTTTTTCAGTTGAATATGGCGTTCTCACGATTCCAACAAAGATTTTTGCAGATTTTTTGACCTTGAGGCTATTTTCTACATTTTCTGGAAGATATGGATCTTTTTATTAAATAATATGATTTTTGGCCTAATTTTATCTTCTCTTATTTTCCAGATGAAGATGTCGATCTTCTGGTTCCAACAAACATTTTTGCGGATTTTTTAGCTCTATGCTATTTTCTACATTTTCTGAAAGATATGTATCTTTAGATTACATGATATGATTTTATAGCCAAATTTTGGCTTCCTATATTTTTCAGTTGAAGATGTTGATATCTCGCTTCCAACAGATATTTTAACGAATGTTTCTGAGCTCGGTGCTATTTTCTACATTTTATTGAAGATACGGCTCATTTTATTAGATGATATGATTTTTGTAGCCTAATTTTGTCTTCTCTTATTTTTCACTTGTAGATGGTGATCTCCCGCTTCCACAGACATTTTGCGGATATTTCTGAGCTTGGGACAATTTTTCTATATTTTCGGGAAGTTATAGATCTTTTTATTAAATGGTATGATTTTTTGGCCTAATTTTGTCTTCCCTTTTTTAGTTGATGATGGCGATCTACCATTTTCAACGGACATTTATGCAGATTTTTCTGAGCTCTAGGCTATTTCCTAAATTTTCAAGAAGATATGGATTATTATATTAAATGATATGATTTTTATAGCCTAATTTTGTCTTCTCTTTTTTAAATGAAGATGGCGATTTCCCGATTCCAGCTGATATTTTTGCATCTTTTTCTGAGCTCGGTGCTATTTTTCTACATTTTTGGAAAGTTTTACATCTTTTTATTAAATGATATGATTTTAGGCCTAAATTTGTCTTCTTTTATTTTTTTCATTGAAGATGGCGATTGCCCATTTCCAACTGACATATTTGCGGATTTTTCTGAGCTCCGGAATATTAAATGATATGATTTTTATAGCCTAATTTTGTCTTCCCTTACTTTTCATTTGAAGACGGCGATCTTCCGGTTCCAACAGACATTTTTGCGTATTGTTTAAGCTCGATGCTATTTTCTACATTTTATGGAAGATATAAAACTTTTTATTAAATAATATGATTTTTATAGCCTACGTTTGTATTCTCTTATTTTTTCCAGTTGAAGATGGCGATCTCCCGGATTCACCAGACATTTTCACAGATTTTTCTTAGCATGAGACTATTTTTCTACATTTTCTTGAAGATATGTTTCTTTTTAGAAAATGAAAGGAATTTTGACCTAATTCTGTCTTCTCTTTTTTTAATTTGAATATGGCACTCTACCTGTTCTAACAGATATTTTTGCTGATTTTAATAAGCTCGGAGCTATTTTCTACATTTTTATAAATGATATGATTTTTGTAGCATACGTTTATCTTCTCTAATTTTTTCAGTTGAAGATGGAGATCTCCCGGTTCCAATGGACATTTTTGCAGATTTTTCTTAGCTTGAGTCTGTTTTCTACATTTTCTAAAAGATATGGATCTTTTTATGAAATGGTATGATTTTTGGGCCTAATTTTGTCTTCTCTATTTTTCAGATGAAGATGACGATCTCCATGTTCCAACGAAAATTTTTGCAGATTTTTCTGAGCTCTAGGATTTTTTTTACATTTTCTGTAAGATATGAATCTTTATATTAAATGATTTGATTTTTATTGACTAATTTTGTCTACTCTTATTTTTCAGTTGAAGATGGTGATCTTCCGGTTCCAACGAAAATTTTTGCGGATTTTATGAAGCTCAGTGCTATTTTCTATATTTTAAGGATGATATGATTTTTTATTAAATGATATGATTTTTAAATCCTACGTTTTTCTTCTTCTCTTATTTTTTCAGTTGAATATTGAGATCTACGGTTCCAGCGGACGTTTTTGCTAATTTTTGTTAGCTTGGGGCAATTTTTCTTTATTTCATGGAAGATATGGATCATTTTATTAAATGAAATGATATTTTGGCCTAATGTTGTCTTCTCTTATTTTTCAATTGAAGATGTCGTTCTCACGGTTCCAACAGAGATTTTTGCGGATTTTTCGACCGAGATGGTATTTTCTACATTGTCTAGAAGATATGGATCTTTTTATTAAATAATATGATTTTTGGCCTAATTTTATCTTCTCATATTTTTCCGATGAAGATGGAGATCTTCCAGTTCTAACTGACATTTTTGAGGATTTTTATGAGCTCCGGGCTATTTTCTACATTTACTATATGAAATGTATCTTTAGATTAAATGATATACTTTTTATAGCCTTATTTTTCTTCTCTTACTTTTCAGTTGAAGATAGCGATCTCCCGGTTCCAACGGATATTTTCACGGATCTTATGAGCATGGGGCTATTTTCTACTTTTTATTGAAGATACTGATCTTTTTATTAAATGATATGATTTTTGTAGCATAATTTTGTCTTCTCTTATTTTTCACTTAAAGATGATGATCTCTTGCTTCCAACGAACATTTTTTCTGATATTTATGAGTTTAGGACAATTTTCTACATTTTCGGGAAGTTATAGATCTTTTTATTAATTGATATGATTTTTTGGCATAATTTTGTCTTCTCTTTTTTCAGTTGAAGATGGAGATATCCCACTTCCATCGGACATTTGTGCGGATTTTTCTGAGCTCTGGGATATTTTCTAAATTTTCTAAAAGATATATATTTTCATATTAAATGATTTATTTTTATAGCCCAATTTTGTCTTCTTTTATTTTTTAGTTGAAGTTGGCAATTTTCCGGTTCCAACGGAAATTTTTGCGTCTTTTTCTGAGCTCAGGGTATTTTTCTTTATTTTTGGGAAGTTATAGATCTTTTTCTTAAATGATATGATTTTTATGCCTATTTTTTCTTCTCTTTTTTCACTGAAGACGGCGATTGCCCGATTCCAACGGACATTTTTGCGGATTTTTCTTAACTCCAGGCAATTCTAAATTTTCTGTAAGATATGAATCTGTATGTTAAATGATATGATTTTTATAGCCTAATTTTGTGTTCTCTGATTTTTTTCAGTTGAAGATGTCGATCTCCCAGTTCCAACGGCCATTTTTGCGGATTTTTCTAAACTCAAAGCTATATTCGACAGTTTATTGAAGATATGGAACTTTTTATTAATTGATATGATTTTTATTGACTAAGTTTGTCTTCTCTTTTTTTAGTTGAATATGGTGATCTCCAGGTTCCAATGGAAATTTTTGTGGAATTTTCTAAGCTCCGGGCTATTTTCCACATTTTCTGTTAGATATTGTTTTTCATATTAAATGATAAGATTTTTAAGCCTAATTTTGTCTTATTTTATTTTTAGATGAAGATGGCGATCTCCCGGTTCATACAGAAATTATTGCAGATTTTTGAGCACTGAACTATTTTCTACATTTTCTGTAAGATTTGGATCCTATATTAAATGATATGATTTTTATGCCCTAATTTTGTCTTCTCTTATTTTTCAGTTGAAGATGGCGATCTCCCGTTTCCAACGAAAATATTTGCATATTTTTCTGAGCTCTGGGCTATTTTATATATTTTCTGGAAGATAAGGATATTTATATTAATTGATATGATTTTTGTTGCCTAATTTTTTGTCTTCTCTTATATTCTAGTTGATGAAGGCGATATTTTTATTAAATGATAAGATTTTTGGCCTTATTTTGTCATCTCTAATATTTCGATTGAAGATGTCAATCTCCAAGTTCTAACGGATATTTTAGCGGATTTTTCTGAGCTCCGGGCTATATATTCAACATTTTCTGGAAGATATGGATCGTTTTATTAAATGCTATCAGAGAAGACAAAATTACGACAAAAAATGTCCGTTGAACCCGTGAAATCACCATCTTCAACTGATGTATAAGAGAAGACAAAATTCGCAAATGGGAAATCCCCATTTTAATCTATAAAAATGTCCGATGTAACCAGGATATCACCCTCTCCAATTGATAAGATTTTTATATATCATTTTTTGGGCACGGTGATATTTTCAACATTTTATGAAAGATAAGGGTCTTGTTGTCAATTGATATGATTTTTATAGCCTAAATTTGTCTTCTCTTATTTTTTTAGTTGAATATGTCAATATTTTTATCAAATGATATGATTTTTTGGTCTAATTTTGTTTTTTCATATATTCCAGTTGAAGATGGCAATCTCCAAGTTCCAACGAAATTTTTGAGGATTTTTTAAGCGTGGGGCTATTTTATAGATTTTATTGAATATATGTGTCATTTTATTAAATGATATGATTTTTATTGCCTAATTTTGTCGTCTCTTCTTTTTTAGTTGAAATGACCATCTCCCGGTTCATACAGACATTTTTGCGAATTTTTCTGAGCTCTAGGCTATTTTGCGAAATGTATATCCTATTTTTTCTTCACATATTTTTCAGTTGCAGATGGCGATCTCCCAGTTCCAACGGACATTTTTGCGTAATTTAAAGATAGGAATACATATATTAAATGATATGATTTTTATAGCCTAAATTGTATTCTCTTATTTTTAAGTTGAAGATGGCGATCTCTCGGTCCAACAAAAATTTTTGCGGATTTTTCTCAGCTCAGGGCTATTTTCTATAGTTTATTGAAGATATGTATATTTTAATTAAATGATATAATTTTATTGACTAAGTTTGTCTTCTCTTATTTTTTTAGTTGAAAACGGCAAGCTCCCAGTTCGGATGAACATATTTACAGATTTTTCTGAGCTCGAGGCTATAGTCTACATTTTTGGAAGATATGCATCTTTTTATTAAATAATATGATTTTTGACCTAATTTTGTCTTCTCTTACTTTTCAGATGAAGATGTCGATCTCCCGGTTACAAGGGACATTTTTGTTAATTTTTCTTAGCTCCGGGCTATTTTCTACATTTTGTGAATGATATGGATATTTAGATTAAATGATAGGATTTTTATTGCCAAAATTTTTTCTTCTCTTATTTTTCAGTTAAAGAAGACTATCTCCCGACGGACATTTTTAAAGATTTTTCTGAGTTCAATTTTTTTTGCATTTTATTGAAGATATGGATCTTTTTATTAAATAATATGATTTTTGTAGCCTAATTTTGTCTTCTCTTATTTTTCAGTTTGAACATAGCGATATGCTGATTCCAACGGAATTCTTTTCGGATTTTTTTGAGCTCAGAACTATTTTTCTACATTTTCGAGAAGTTATGGATCTTTTTATAAAATGATATGTTTTGGCCTAATTTTGTCGTCTCCTATTTTTTATTTGAATATGTTGAACTCCCGGTTCCAAAGACATTTTTGTAAATTTTTCTGAGCTCAAGTATATTTTCTACAGTTTATTGAAGATGTGGTTCATTTTATTAAATGATATGATTTTTATAGACTGAGATTGCCTTCGGTTATTTTTCAGTCGAAGATAGTGATATCTCGTTTCTAGCCGAATTTTTTGCGAAATTTTCTAATCTTTGGGCTATTTTCTAAATTTTATGGAAGATATGTATCTTTTTACTAAATGATATTATTTGTATAGCCTAAGTTTGTCTTCTTTTATTTTTCAGTTAAAGATGGCGATCTCCTGGTTCCAACGGACATTTTTGCGGATTTTTCTTTGCTTGAGGATATTTTTCTATATGTTTTGAAAGATATGTATCTTTTTATTAAATGATATGATTTTTGGACTAATTTTGTCTTTTATTTTTTTTCGTTAAAGATGGCGATCTCCCGATTCTAATGGACATTTTACGGAATGTTTTTGAGCTCTGGGAAATTTTCTACATTTCCTGTAAGATAGGTCGTCCGGTCAAGGAAGGGACTGGCGAATCCGAGTCGGAAGAGCCCCTTGTGCGCGGAGCCGGAGCCCGGCATATTCGCCCGAAACTTCTCTCTCTACCCCTATCTCTTAAAAGCTTAGTCTTACCGACTAAATCTGAGCAATAACCCCGCCATCAATGCTTCCATTAAGATTGTATCTTTATATTAAATGATATGATTTTTATAGCCTATTTTGTCTTCTCTCATTTTTCATTTGAAGATGGCGATCTCCCGGTTCCAACGTAAATTTATGGGTATTTTTCTGAGGTCGGGGATATTTTTTATATTTTCATAAAGATATGGATCTTTTTATTAACTGATATGATTTTTGTAGCCTAATTTTGTCTTCTCCTATTTTCTGGTTGATTATGGTGATCTTTTTATTAGTGATATGATTTTTTGCGTCTTATTTTGTCTTCTCTTTTATTTCGGTTGTAGATGGCGATCTCCTAGTTCCAACGGACATTTTTGCGGATTTTTCTGAACTCCGAGCCATTTTCACATTTTCTGTAAGATATGGATCTTTTAATTAAATGATATCAGAGAAGACAAAATTAGGCCAAAAAATGACTGCTGAAACCAGGAATTCACCATTTTCAATAGAATTATAAGAGAAGACAAAATTCGGAATCGTGAAATCGCCATCTTCATTTATAAAAATGTCCATTGTAACCGAGATATCGCCATCTTCAACTGATAATATTTTTTATATCATTTTCTTAGTTTGGTACTATTTTCTACATTTTATGAAAGATATGGATCATTTTATTAATTGATATGATTTTTATAGCCTAAATTTGTCCTCTTATTTTTCAGTTGAAGATGGCGATCTTTTTATTAAATGATATGATTTTTAAGCCTAATTTTGCATTCTTTTATATTCCAGCTGTAAATGCGATCTCCCTGTTCCAACATATAATTTTGCGGATTTTTCTGAGCTCTGGGCTATTTTCCATATTTTTGGAAGATATATCATTTTATTAAATGATATGATTTATGGCCTAATTTTGTCATCTCTTATTTTTTAGCTGAAGATGGCGATCTCCTGGTTCTAATGGACATTTGTGCAGATTTATTTCGAGCTATGGGCTATTTTCTATATTTTTTGTATAATATGAATATATATTTAAATGTTTGATTTTATAACCTAATTTTGTCATCTCTTATTTTTCAGTTGAAGATGGCGATCTCTCGGTTCCAATGGACATTTTTGCAGAGTTTTTTGAGCTCGGTGCTATTTTTCTACATTTTCGAGAAGTTATGGATAAAAATTAAATGCTATGATTTATTGGCCTAATTTTGTCTTCTCTTATTTTTTTCTGTTGAATATGGCGATCTCCCAGTTCCAACAAACATTTTGCATATTATTCTGATCTCGGGAATATTTTCTATATTTTCTGGAAAATATGGATCTCTTTATTAAAAGATATGATTTTTGGCCTAATTTTGTCTTCTCTTATTTTTCAGTTGAAGATGGCGATCTCTCTATTCCGACGGACGTTTTTGCTGTTTTTTATAAGGTCGGTACTATTTTCTACATTTTTATAAATGATATGATTTTTATGGACCACATTTGTGTTGGATCTGGATCAAATCCTAGAGAGAGTTGAATAGGCTAATAAAAATTCTCGTATACACACATGCAATCACTGGCAGTTATAATCAGTTGCATAGTAACAAAAGCAAACACAGAGTGTACAGCAGATTTACCCTGGTTCGTTCGCCCCAACGAATCCACACCCAAAGCAATTACTAGCATTAATATGTTACTGGGTACAATCGTTAAGCTCCCGATCCCCAACTCTCTGCTCACCTGGTTCAGTACCGCACTCACCAAAGTGCTAAACACTATTAATCTAGTAACGCTCTCTCTTGACAAGCACCAACTCTCAAGACCCTCTTGTCTAGCCCCAATTAGACAAGACCCCAACAGACTAAATACGTAACATACAAAGATCAATACACCAAGTACACGAATATAAAGTAATAAGAGTTTAGAAAATCTCAGTTCTTGTCGGTGTCGTCGTCTCTCTCGATCAGTGCATCATCAGCTTCACACTGGCACAAACGTATCTCAATCCGATATCTGGATCTCAAGATATAGCCCTCCGAAGTTCGATGTGCAAATCTACCCGAATCTAGTCTGTGCATAAATCAATTCTATGTTCTATAGAATCGACATCAATCTGTGCGTAAAGTATGTTTCTGCACCGTCTTCCAGAAATTGTAGTAAATCGACCCTAGCTCAGAAAAATCTAAAGAAATACTCATTGGAATCGCGAGCTCGTGCTCTTCGACTGAAAAATAAGAAATAGCCAATTTGGATGTTCTTGTGGAAAGGAATTCTCAGATGTTTGAAGTGTATCCTAGGGCTTGGAATTTGATCTCTTGGACTTTGCTTCTTCAAATATGGCGGCCTTGGTTGTTTGCTCCTCTAGGTTGAAGATGGCGTATGCATGGATATCTAGCTTGATGATGGATGGTTCATTATGCTTGCGGCAATGCTTGAATATGATGAAGAACTTTGGCCAATATAGAGCACTGAATTGTGATCATCCTGGCGCAAACGTTTCGTCGATCCGAGCTTTGTGAAGAAAGTTAATCACTTTTTAGCATCATCTGTCAAGCTCCTTCTTCTTCATTTGAATTTGATGATCTCTTTGAAGCTTGGAGGATAAATTCGGCCAAAATGAAGAGAAATGAGTCTATGGCCGGCCTTATTTATTCTCTCTCCTTTGGATGTGGTTTATATAGGAGGTGGTGGAAATCAATTAGGCTCTTGTAGAATCCCTTAGAATAAGGATATTGGATGGAATTTCAACTTGAATAGGATTTGAAATAATCATATGGAAGATCTCTTTCAATCACAATAGGATTTGGAGTTTAAATTGGATTTGAAGGGGATTTGAATTTGAATGGCAATGGGATTTGAATAGTATCTCATTTAGGATCTCATTTAATCACAAATTGATTTGTATGAGATTTGGTTCAATCACTTTTGATATGAATGAGATCTCTCCATATCTCTCCATATTTGACCAAGTCCAAATTGCAAATGAATTGCAATTTCTCCATCACTTTGACTAAGTCTTCTTTGTATATTTCTCCATCACTTTGACTAAGTCTCACTTTGAGTATTTACGAACTTGCCACTACTGAAAGCACTTAGCACACACATCAAATTGTTCACATACGTTATTATCATCAAGCACGAAGTCATTGATCGTTGTTTCCAACTACACGTTGTATCCAACAATCTCCCCCTTTTGATGATGACAAACTAATATAAGATTTGAGCAATAACGATCCAAATAATATCATCGTGACATGTGTATGTGTGAAGTGTGATGAAGGAGAAAGTATGCAACAAATGTTCAAGCATTCAGACATGTATGCATGTTCTCCTATATTCATGCTCCCCCTTAAACATACATTCATTAATGTACAATATCACAAATATTTTCCCAAATATTCTCCCCCTTTTGTTATCATCAAAAGTATACTTACGAAGTCAATGTCATATCACATGCAAAAAAGGGTGTATTATAAATTATAGCAAACACTTGCATGTAGTCATTCTTGACTTCTACACCAACATGTAAGTGTGATGATTAAAAATTGAAGCATATAAGGAGAGCTTTCAAGAAATTCAAACAAAACAAATCCACTTTTTCATGTAACATGATATCATCTAAGCTTGATTTTTCCCATCTCATTAAAAATGAGTTCAAGTTACCACACACAAAACATAGCCTATGAGGACTCTTAGATGTGGGGTAGCATTGCTTGACGAGTATAACACCAACGCTAAAGTTTACTCTTAAAGCTTATGTTGGAAACTTGTGGATAGTGTCGTTGCCATGGATCATATCCATTTTTCATACAGAGCTCTTTTCTTTCTTTTTCATTTATAGATATAAATTTTTTCATTTCAGTTCTTTTGAGCTCTATATGTTATCCAAGGCAAGACACATCATATCCCTTAGATTTTTCAGTTTTTTCATCCTACATTCACTTTCCAATATTTCATAAAAGATATCTCCAAATGTACAGCAACATTTAATGCTTGTGGAAGTGAAAGTGTAGGTGTAGAAATCGAATTATTCTAATCATTGAACATGTCATGGTTATTTAGAAAAAAATATGCACATGTAGCTATAACAATAATACATCAATTTCTACATGGATATACATCTCATTCATTAATACCAATTTAATGATTCAAAAGAAGATACACATTAAGCACAATTTTTGTAGCTTTTTGTATTTTTCATTTTTTTTGTTTTGTGTTTATAGCGTCCTAACAAATGATCTAGCACACAAACAAAAACAAATCAAGCACACAACAAGCTATGAATGTATTCATTACGCTCAATCAAGAAAACATACATTCGTGATGTCGTTTGGCTAAGGAACTTTTTAATGAAATGTGACGTCCAATCTATAGTTCCTCGCCACTCCATATTACATACACGGAAGATGTTATGTGTGACCTTGTAATCCAACCAGGTCCACTCACGTTAGTCATCACACTCTTAGTAACCGAAATTTGTTTAAACTTTATGTTTTTGTTCATATATTTGCAATAACGAGAAGTATGACCAACACAACCACATGTAAAGCACTTTGCATGAATATTTCTAGCGTTTGTTATATCAATGCGAACTTTTCTATATTTTGACTTTTCAACACGTTTTAAATTATATCCAAGTCCACGCCTATTATTTCCATATATTTGGTTTCCAAGAAATCCAAAGATTGTTTCCCCACACCAAATTTCTTAATGGTCAAATCCAGGTTCGTGACTTTAGATTTCAAACTAGTATTTTCGTTCATAAGCAAAGTGCATTTACTAATGAAAGCTTTCTTACTGTCCTCTTCATTCTTTTTCATGTTTTCAGCTTTCTTTTCAAAATCAATTATTTTTCTTTAAGCTCATTATTTAGCCGACACATCTTTTCAATAAGCTCTTTATTTCAGTTTTTAGCTTAATCAATTTTTCTTTATACATGCTATTTTCTTTTAATAAAGTGGAAAAAATAAGACATTCAACTTTTTCATGCAAGCTAGATTTTTTCTTTGACAACATGGTGATAGTAGACATACATGCAACAACTTTTTCTTTCAGATTATCAATCTCTTTAGACATGTCACAATTTTCTTGTTGCAATTCAAAGTTACCATTCCTATAGCAATCTAAAGTAGATCTTACTCATCAATTTTATATTGTATTCCCTCACAAATATTCAAAAGTTCAACCGTAGTGCAAGATTTTACATCGTCGTGCTTTCCCATTAAGCAGAGTGAGGAGTGGGTAGTCTCCTCCCGAGTTTCATCTTCGATATCAATATCCCACGTTATTGCTAAAGTTTTTTCCTTTCTTTTCAGCGACGTTATTCTTTATTTGTGGGCAATTCCTCGTGAAGTGTCCCTTCTTCCCGCATTTAAAACATTCCATTTTATTAGTAGTATTCTGTTCAGAGGAATTTCTAGCAGGATTATATTTGTTAGAGCGACTAAACCTTTGTGCCATCTTAGCTCTTCCTTGGTCGGTCTTGATGTATCTTCTGATGTTTCTGATCATCAGTGCTTGCTCCTCATCAAGATCAGCATCATCATCTTCCTTAGCTTGAAGAGCTAGTGGTTTGGGACCCTTGGTCTCTGGTTTCTCTCTTGATTCTATACTCTGCAGTTCAAGCTCATGGGATATTAAGTTACCTATCAAGTCCTCCACTCTCATCTTTGGTAGATCATTAGCTTCTTGAATAGTTGTGAATTTAGGACGGAAGGAGTTCGGTAGCACTCTCAAGATCTTCCTCACCTGCTCCAGACTAGAGTATGGCTTACCAAGGGAGCTGGACTTGTAGACGATGTCTGTGAACCTCGCAAACATCTCTTTGACGGATTCTGATGGAAGTATGCAGAAGCTCTCATATTCTGTACTCAGGAAAGCAAATCTGGACTCCTTCACCTGCGACGTTCCCTCATGCGTCACCTCCAACGTATGACATATTTCCTACCTAGTTAAACATTGTGAGATACGGTTAAATTTAGATTTATCCAAAGAGCAAATAAGTGCATTCTTAGCTCTACCATTCAATGAATAAAGTTTTTTATCAGCATCATCCCAATTTTCTTTTGGTTTTAGAATTTCAATGTCTTCAATTTTAATAGTGGGGTGTTCATATCCTTTTTCAATAATGTCTCACACATCATAATCAACAGACATTAAATAAATTTTCATTCTCGCTTTCCAATAGGCAAAGTCTACTCCATTAAACTTAGGGGATCGGGCAATAGACAGTCCTTTAGCAAATGCTGAATCAGCGATATTCATGGTTAATCTAGCATAAATCCTCTAATCTGCTCTGATACCACTTGTTGGATCTGGATCTAAGCCTAGAGGAGGAGGTTGAATATGCTAATAAAAATTCTTGTGAACCCACAAGCAATCACATGTAGTTATAATCAGATGCAGAGTAAACAAAAGCAAACACAGAGTGCACAACAGAGTTATCATGGTTCGGTCGCCCCAACAACCTACTCCATCCCCAAAGCAATTACTAGCAGTAATATGTTACTAGGTACAAACGTTAAGCTCCCCGAGCCCCAACTCTCCTCTCACCCGGTTCAGTACCACACTCACCAAAGTGCTAAACACTATTAATCTAGTAACGCTCTCTCTTGACAAGCACCAACTTGTCAAGACCCTCTTGTCTAGCCCCAACTAGACAAGACCCCAAAAGAATGAATAAGTAAACTACAAAAATCAACTCACCAAGTACACGAATATAAAGTAATAAAAGTTTAGAAAGCTCAGTTCATATCAGTGTCATCATCTCTATTGATCAGCACAGCTTCACGCTGGCACAAACGGTGTCTCAATCCGATGTCGGGATCTCAAGATATAGCCCTCCGAAGTTATGCGCAAATCTGCCCGAATCTGGTCTGTACGTAAATCATTTCCCTGTTCTGCAGAATCGACAGCGGTCTGTGCGTAAAGTATGTTTTTGCCCCGTCTTCCAGATATTGTAGTAAATCGACCCGAGCTCAAAAAATCCAGATAAATACTCGTTGGAATCGTGAGCTCGTTCTCTTCGACTAAAAAAATAAGAAAGGGCCAATTTGGATGCTCTCGTGGAGAGGAATTCTCAGATATTTGAAGTGTGTCCTAGGGCTTGTAATTTGATCTGTTGGACTTTGCTTCTTCAAAGATGGTGGCCTTGGTTACACAAAGTCATCGATCGGGGTTTCCAACTAGACTTTGTATCCAACAGTTTGTCTTCGCTTAACTTTTCTGTTGAAGATGGCGATCTCCTGTTCTAATGGACATGTTTGCGGATTTTTCTTATCTTGAGGCTGTTTTTCTACATTTTCTGGAAGATATGGATCCTTTTATGAAATGATATGTTTTTGGCCTAATTTTGTCTTCTCTATTTTTCAGATGAAGATGACCATCTCCCAGTTCCAATGAACATTTTTGCAGATTTTTCTGAGCTACGGGATATTTTCTACATCTTCTGGAAAATATGGATCTTTATATTAAATGATATGATTTTAATAGCCTAATTTTGTCATCTCTTATTTTTCAGTTGAAGATAGCGTCTTTCGGTTCCAATTGACATTTTTGCGCATTATTCTGACCTCGGGGCTATTTTCTAAATTTTCTGGAATATATGTATCTTTTTAATAAATGATATGATTTTTGGCCTAGTTGAAGATGACGATCTCACAATGGACATTTTTGCGGAATTTTCTAAGCTCAGGGATATTTTTTACATTTTATTGAAGATGTGGATCTTTTTAATAAATGATATGATTTTTAAGCCTACTTTCGTCTTCTCTTATTTTTCAGTTGAACATGGTAATCTCCCGGTTCCAACAGACATTATTTTGGATTTTCTGAGCTTGAAACATTTTTCTATATTTTTGAGAAGTTATGGTTCTTTTTACTAAATGGTATTATTTTTTGGCCTAATTTTTTCTTCTCTTGTTTTTTATTTGAAGATGGCAAACTCCCAGTTCCAACAGATATTTTTGCAGATTTTTTTGAGCTCGGGAATATTTTCTACAGTTTATTGAAGATTTGGTTCATTTTATTAAATGATATGATTTTTATAGACTAAGTTTTTCTTCTCTTATTTTTAGTTGAAGATGGTGATATCCGGTTTTCAACGGAATTTTTTGTCGATTTTCTTGATCTACGGGCTATTTTTCTAAATTTTATGGAATATATGTATCTTTTTATTAAATGTTATGATTTTTATAGCCTAAGTTTGTATTCTCTTATTTTTCTGTTGAATATAGCGATCTTCCGGTTCCAACATACTTCTTTGTGAATTTTTCTGATTAATGTGCTATTTTCTATATTTTCTATAAATATGCATCTTTATATTAACTTATATGATTTTTATAACCTAATTTTGTCGTCCCCTATTTTACAGTTGAAGATGGCAATCTCCTGGTTACACCGAACATTTTTGCTGATTTTTCTGAGTTCGGTGTTATTTTATTCATTTTCTTGAATAAATCGATATATTTTTTCAAATGATATGCTTTTTGTATTCTAATTTTGTCTTCTCTTTTTTTAGTTAAATATGACGATCTTTCAATTCCAATGGACATTTTAGCTGATTTTTCTGAGTTCGGTGCTCTTTTTCTACATTTTCTCGAAGATATGGATATTTTTATTAAATGATATGATTTTTTGGCCTAATTTTGTCTTCTCTAATTTTTTTGTTGAAGATGGCAATCTGCCGGTTTCACCGGACGTTTTTGCATGATTTTATGAGCTCCACACTATTTTCTACATTTTCTATACGATAAGAATATTTATATTAAATCTTATGATTGTTATAGCCTGATTTTGTCTTCTTTTATTTTTCAGTTGAAAAAGGCGATCTCCCGGTTCCAACATATATTTTTAGGAATTTTTCTGAGCTCAGTGCTATTTTCTACATTTTATTAGAGACATGGATCTTTTTTATTAAATGATATGATTATATAGCCTAAATTTGTTTTCTCTTATTTTTAAGTTGAAGAAGACGATCTCCCGGTTCCAACAGACGTTTTATGGATCTTTTTATTAAATGATTTGTTTTCCTATACTATGTTTGTCTTCTCTTATTTTTAAGTCGAAAATGGCAATCTCTGGTTTCCAACAGGCATTTTTCCGGATTTTTGTCACCGTGAGACTATTTTCTACATTTCTGAAAGACATGGATCTTTTCATTAAATGATATGATTTTTGGCATAGATTTGTCTTCTCTTATTTTTCGTTGAAAATAGCAATCACTCGGTTCCAACAGAGTTTTTGCAGATTTTTTCAGATCGGAGCTATTTTCTACATTTTATATAAGAAATGGATATTTTCATTAAATGATATGATTTTTATAGCATAAGTTTGTCTCCTCCTATTTTTTCAGTTGAAGATCATGATCCCCCGATTCCAACGGACATTTTTGCGGATTTTTCTTAGCTTGGGACAATTTTTCTACATTTTCTGGAAGATATGGATCGTTTGATTAAAGATATGATTTTTTTGACCTGTCTTCACTTATTTTTCAATTGAAGATTGCGATCTCCCTATTCCAACAGACATTTTTGATGATTTTCCTGAACTCCGGGTCATTTTCTAAATTATCTGTAAGATATGAATCTTTATAGTAAATAATATGATTTTTATAGCCTAATTTTGCCTTCTCTTATTTTTAAGTTGAAGATGGCGATCTACAGGTTCCAACAGACATTTTTGTTGTTTTTTCTGAGCTCTTAGTTATTTTCTATATTTTCTAAAAAGATAGATCTTTTTATTAAATGATATGATTTTTGGCCTAATTTTGTCTTCTCTAATTTTTCAGTTGAAATGGCGATCTCTTGATTTCAACATACCTTTTTGAAGTTGGCGATATCATTTAATAAATCATATCATTTTATTAAATGATATGATTTTTGGCCTAATTTGGTCTTCTCTTATTTTCATATTACAGATGGCGATCTCCCAGTTCCAACAGATATTTTGCGTATTTTTCTGAGCTACGGGCTATTTTCGACATTTTCTCGAAAAATTGGTATTTATTTTAAATGATATGAATTTAAGGCCAAATTTTGTCTTCTCTTATTTTTCAGTTGAAAATGGCTATCTCCACGTTCCAACAGACATTTTTGCGAATTTTTCTGTGTTCCGAGCTATTTTCTACCTTTTATTGAAGATATAGATCTCTATATTAAATGATATGGTTCTTATGGCCTAATTTGTCTTCTCCTATTTTTTAAGTTGAAAATGTTGATCTCCCGATTCCAACGGAAATTTTTGTGGATTGTTCTGAGCATGTGGACATTTTCTAGATTTTATTGAAGATATGGATCATTTTATTAAATGAGATGATTTTTATGGCCTAATTTTTTCTTCTCTTATTTTTCAGTTGAAAATGGCCATCTTCGGTTCCAACGGACATCTTTGCGAATTTTTGTGAGCGCAAATCTCATTTATACATTTTCTGGAAGATATGTATCTTTTTATTAAATGATATGATTTTTTGGCCTAATTTTATCTTCTCTTATTTTTCAGTTAAAGATGTCGATCACCTAGTTCCAATGGACATTTTTGTGTATTTTTCATTTAAAGATATGAATCTTTATATTAAATGATTTGATTTTTATAGCGTAAATTGTCTTCTCTTATTTTTCAATTGAAGATGGCGATCTCTCGGTTCCAACGGATATTTTTGCAGATTTTTCAAAACTCACGGCTATTTTCTATAGTTTATTGAAGATAGATATCTTTTAATTTAATGGTATGCTTTTTATAGACTAACATTGTTTTCTCTTATTTTTCAGTCGAAAGTGGCAATCTCTTGGTTTGGACGGAAAAATTGGCGGATTATTCAGATATCGAGGCTATTATCTACATTTTCTGAAGATATGAATCTTTTTAATAAATTATTTGATTTTTAGCCTAATTTTGTCTTCTCTTACTTTTTAGATGAATATGGCCATCTCCATGTTTCAACGGATATTTTTGTGCATTTTTCTTACCGCAGGGCTATTTTTCTACATTTTCTGTAATATATGGATCGTTAGATTAAATGATATGATTTTTATAGCCAACTTTTGTCTTCTCTTATCTTTCAGTTGAAGTTAACGATTTCCTGACGGACATTTTGACGGATTTTCCTAAGCTCAAAGCTATTTTAAGTTTTAAAGATATTAATTTTTTATTAAATGATATGATTTTTGTAGCCTAAATTTTGTATTCTCTTATTTTTCCATTGAACATGGCGATCTCCCGGTTCCAACGGACATCTTTTCTGATTTTTCTGAGCTCGGAACTATTTTTCTACAATTTTGAAAAGTTATGGATCTTTTTATTAAATGATATGAATTTTGCCCTAATTTTGTCATCTCTTATTTTTTATTTGAAGATGGCAAATTCCCATTTCCAACAGACATTTTTGTAGATTTTTCTTAGCTCGGGAATATTTTCTATAGCTTATTGAAGATGTGGTTCATTTTATTAAATGATATGATTTTTATATGTTAAGTTTGTCTTCTCTTATTTTTCAGTCGAAGATGGTGATAGCCCGTTTCTAATGGAATAATTGCAAATTTTTCTGATCTCGGGGCTATTTTCTAAATATTATGGAAGATATGTATCTTTTTATTAAATGATATAATTTTTATAGGATAAGTTTGTCTTCTCTTATCTTTCAGTTAAGTTGGTGATCTCCTTGTTCCAACAGACATTTTACGGATTTTTCTGAGTTCGCGATTGTTTTTCTATATTTTCTGGAAGATATGTATCTTTTTAATAAATGATATGATTTTTGGACTACTTTTGTATTCTCTTATTTTTTTTGTGAAAGATGGCGATCTCCTTGTTTTAACTGACTTTTTTGCAGACTTTTTTGAGTCCGGGCAATTTCTAAATTTTCTGTAAGATATGGATCTTTATATTAAATGATAAGATTTTTATAGTATATTTTTGGTCTTCTTTTATTTTTCTAGTTGAAGATGGCGATCTCTCGTTTCAACGAAATTTTTTTCGTATTTTTTAGCTCGGTGCTATTATATATATTTTCTGAAAGATAAGGATCTTTATACTAATTGATATGATTTTTGTTGCCTAATTTTGTCTTCTCTTATTTTTCAGTTGATGATGGCGATCTTTTTATTAAACGATATCATTTTTTGTTCTTATTTTGTCTTCTCATATATTCTGTTGAAGATAGCAATCATCTGGTTCCAACGGACATTTTTGCAGATTTTTCTAAACTTCGAACTATTTTTCACAATTCTGGAAGATATGGATAGTTTTATTAAATGTTATTAGAGAAGACAAAATTAGGTGCGGACTTTTCCAACGATTTTTTTGCGGATTTTTCGAAGCGCGGTGCTATTTTCTACATTTTATGGAAGATATGAATTTTTATTAAAAGATATGATTTTTATATCCTATGTTTCCTTTTCTTATTTTTTCAGTTGAATATTGTGATCTATTACTTCCAGCAGACATTTTTGCTGATTTTTGTTAGCTTGGGGCAATTCTTCTTCATTTTATGAAAGATAAGTATCATTTTATTAATTAAAATGATTTGTTTGGCCTAATGTTGTCCTCTCTAATTTTTTTTAGTTGAAGATGGCGTTTTCACAGTTCCACCGGAGATTTTTGTGGATTTTTTTTGACCTTGAGGGTATTTTCTACATTTCCTGAAAGATACGGATCTTTTTATTAAATAATATGATTTTTGGCCTAATTTTATCTCTTATATTTTTCAGAAGAAGATGGTGATCTCTCGGTTCCATCAGACATTTTTGCGGACTTTTCTAAGCTTCGAGCTATTTACTACATTTTCTATAAGATATTTAATATCTTTAGGTTAAATGATATGATTTTTATAGCCTAATTGTATTTTCTCTTATTTTTCAGTTGCAACTGGCGATCTCCCGGTTCCAATAGACATTTTTGCAGATTTTTCTGAGCTTGGGTCTATTTTCTACATTTTATAGAAGATATGGCTCTTTTTATTAAATGATGTGACTTTTAGCCTAATTTTGACTTCTCTTATTTTTCACTTGAAGATGTCGATCTCCTGCTTCCAATGGACATTTTTTAGATATTTCTGAGCTTGGGACTATTTTTCTACATTTTTCGAAAAGTTATGTATCTTTTTATTAAATGATATGATTTTTTGGCCTAATTTTGTCTTCTCTTTTTAGTTGAAGATGGCGATCTCCGATTTCCAACAAACATTTGTGCAGATTTTTCTAAGATCCGGACTAGTTACTAAATTTTTTGGAAGATATGTATTTTTATATTAAGAAATATGATTTTTATAGCAAAATTTTGTCTACTCTTTTTTCAATTGAAGATGGCGATTTCCTAGTTCCAACGGATATTTTTGTGGCTATTTCTGAGTTTGGGACAATTTTCTACATTTTTGGGAAGTTATAGATCTTTTTATTAAATGAAATGATTTTAGGCCTAATTGTCTTCTTTTATTTTTTTCATTGAAGATGGGGATCGCCAGGGTCCAACTGACATTTTTGCAGATTTTCTGAGCTTCGAGCTATTTTCTAAACTTTCAATGATATATGAATCTTTATGTTAAATGATATAATTTTTATTGCCTAATTTCGTTTTCACAGATTTTTGAAGTGGAAGATATCGATCTCTCTAATCTAACGGCCATTTTTACGAATTTTTCTAAACTCGAAACTTTTTTCTACAGTTTATTGAAGATATGTATATTTTTATGAAATGATATGATTTTTATAGATTAAGTTTTTCTTCTCTTATTTTTCAGTTGAATATGGCGATCTCTCGGTTCCAGCGGAAATTTTTGCGGAATTTTTTGAGCTCCAGGCTATTTTCTACATTTTCTGTAAAATATGGATCTTTTATTAAATGATATGATTTTATGGCCTAATTTTGTTTTCTCTTATTTTTAAGATGAAGATGGCAGACTATCGGTTCCAACGGACAGTTTTACGGATTTATCTGCGCGCTGCGCTATTTTCTATATTTTCTGTAAGATATGTGGATCTTTTTCTTAAATGATATGATTTTTATGGCCTAATTTTTTCTCTTATTTTTCGAATGAATAGGGCGATCTCCCATTTCCAACTGAAATTTTTGCATGTTTTTCTAATGTCGGGGCTATTTTCAATATTTTCAGGAACATAAGGATCTTTATATTAATTGATATATTTTTTGTTGCCTAATTTTGTCTTCTCTTATTTTCTGGTTGATGATGACAATCTTTTTATTAAATGATATGATTTCTTTGCCTTATTTTGTCTTCGCTTATATTTCGGTTGAAGATCACGATCTCCCGGTTCCAACGGACATTTTTACGGATTTTTCTGAGCTCCGTGCTATTTTCCACTTTTTGGAAGATATGGATTGTTTTATTAAAATATATGATATTTTGGTCTAATTTTGTCTTCTCTTATATTTTGGTTGAAGATGGCGTTCTCTCGGTTCCAACGGAAATTTTTGCGAATTTTTCTGAGCTTGGGGCTATTTTGTAACACTTTCTGGAAGGTAAGAATCATTATATTAAATGATATGATTTTTATAGCCTAATTTGTCTTCTCTTATTTTTCAGTTGAAAATGGCGATCTTCCGGTTCCAACAGACATTTTTGCGTATTTTTTGGGCTTGGTGCAATTTTCTACATTTATGGAAGACATATCACTTTTTATTAAATAATTTGATTTTTATAGCCTACGTTTGCATTCTCTCCTTTTTTTTTAAATTGAAGATGGCATCTTCCAGTTCCAATGGACATTTGTGCGGAATTGTTTTGTGCTCCAGGCTATTTTCTATATTTTTTGTATAATATGAATCTTTATATTAAATGATATGATTTTTATAACCTAATTTGTCATCTCTTATTTTTCAATTAAAGATGGCGATCTCCATGTTCCAAGGGACATTTTTGCGGATTTTTCTGAGCTCGGGACTATTTTCTACATTTTAAAAAAATTATGGATCGTTTTATTAAATGATATGATTTTTTTGTCCTAATTTTATCTTCTTTTATTTTTTAGTTGAAGATTGCGATCTCCCATTTCTAACGGACATTTTGCGTATTATTCTGACTTCGGGACAATTATCAAAATTTTCTGGAAGATATGTATTTTTTTATTAAATGATAATATTGTTGGCCTAATTTTGTCTTTCCTTATTTTTCAGTTGAAGATGGTGATCTCCCTGTTCCAACGGATTTTTACAAGGTCGGTGCGATTTTCTACATTTTTATAAATGATCTAATTTTTATAGCCTAAGTTTGTCTTCTCTTATTTTTTATTTGAAGATGGCAATCTCCCGGTTCCAATGGACATTTTTATAGATTTTTTAGCTTGAGTTTGTTGTTCTACATTTTCAGAAAGATATGGATTTTATGAAATGATATGATTTTTGTCCTAATTTTGTCTTCTCTATTTTTCAGAAGAAGATGACGATCTCCCAGTTTCAACGAACATTTTTGCAGATTTTTCTGAGCTCCGGGATATTTTCTACATTTTCTGTATAATATAAATCTTTATATTAAATGATATGATTTTATACCCTAATTTTGTCTACTCTTTTTTTCAGTTTTAGATGGCGATCTCCCGGTTCCAACGGATTTTTTTGCAGATTTTTCAAAGTTCGGTGCTTTTTTCTACATTTTATGAAAGATATCAATTTTTTATTAAATGATATGCTTTTTAGTTCCTACGTTTTTCTTCTCTTATTTTAAGTTGAATATTGGGATCTACCGGTCCAGCAGACATTTTTACTGATTTTTGTTAACTTGGGGCTATTTTTCTTCGTTTTACGGAAGATATGGATCATTATATTAAATGATATGATTTGTTGGCCTAATGCTGTTTTCTCTTATTTTTCAGTTGAAGATGGCGTTCTCACAGTTGAATATATGGATCTTTTTATTAAATGATATGATTTTTTAGGCCTAACTTATTCTTCTCTTATTTTACAGATGAAAATGGCGATCTCCCGGTTCCAACGGACATTTTCGGGTATTTTTCTGAGCTCCGGGCTATTTTCTAAATTTTCTGTATGATATGAATATTTAGATTTAATGATATCATTTTTATGGTCTAGTTTTGTCTTCTCTGTTTTATAAGTTGATGATGTCAATCTCCCGGTTCCAACGACCATTTTTATAGATATTTCTAAACACAGAACTATTTTGTACAGTTTATTAAAGATATGAATCTTTTTATTAAATGATATGATTTTTCAGAGACAAAATTTGTCTTCTTTTAATTTTTCACTTGAATATGGCGATCTCTCGGTTCTAAAGAAAATCTTTGCTGAATTTTCTAAGCTCTATGATATTTTCTACATTTTCTGTTAGATATGAATCTTTTTATTAAATGATATGATTTTTATGGCCTAATTTTGTCTTCTCATATTTTTCAGTTGAAGAAGGCGATCTCCCTGTTCCAATGGACCTTTTTTGCAGATTTTTTAAACTCTGGGCTATTTTCTATATTTTCTGTAAGATATGGATCAATATATTAAATGAGATGATTTTTATATCCTAATTTTGTCTTCTCTTATTTTTCAGTTGAAGATGGCGATCACTTGTTTCCAACGGAAATTTTTGCTTATTTTTCTGTGCTCGAGACTATTTTCTATATTTTCTGGAATATAATAATCTTTATATTTTTTTGATATGAATTTTGTTGCCTAATTTTGTCTTCTCTTATTTTTTATTGAATGATATGATTTTTATAGCCTAATTTTGTCTTGTCTTATTTTTCAGTTGAATATGTCGCTCTCCCGGTTCCAACGACCACTTTTGCGGATTTTTCCAAAATCGGAACTATTTTTACAGTTTATTGAAGATATGTATATTTTTATTAAATGATATGATTTCTATGGACTAAGTTTTCTCTATATTATTTTTCATTTGAATATGGCGATCTTCTGGTAACAACAAAAATTTTTGCGGAATTTTCTGAGCTCTGGGCTATTTTCTACATTTTCTGTAAGATATGTATATTTATATTAATTGATATGATTGTTATGGCCTAATTTTGTCTTCTGTTATTTTTCAGTGGAAGATGGATATCCGCCTGGTTCCAACGGAAATTGTGGCATATTTTTCGGAGTTTTGGGCTATTTTCTATATTTTCTGGAAGATATCGATTTTTATATTTAAACACTATGATTTTTATGGCCTAATTTTGTCTTCTCTAATTTTTCAGAGGACGATGGCGATCTCCCGTTTCCAACGGATATTTTTGCAGATTTTTCTGAGCTTGGGGCTATTTTCTTTAATTTTTGGAAGATAAGGATCTTTATATTAATTGATATGATGTTGTTGTCTAATTTTGTCTTCTCTTATTTTCCTGTCATTTTATTAAATGATATGATTTTTAGCCTTATTTTGTCTTTTCTTATATTTCGGTTGAAGATGGTAATCTCTCGGTTTCAATGGATATTTTTGCGGATTTTTCTGAGCTCGAGGCTAATTTTCACATTTTCTGGAAAATATGGATCGTTTTATTAAATGATATCAAAGAAGAAAAAATTAGGCCAAAGAATGTCCGTTGAAACCGGGAATCACCATCATCAACTAAAATATAAGAGAAGACAGAATTTGGAACCTGGAAATCGCCATCTTCAACTATATAAATGATATGATTTTTTATATCCTAATTTTTTCTTTTCTTATTTTTCAGTTGAAGATGGAGATCTCCCCGTCCCAACGGACATTTTTGCGGATTTTTTAAGCTCGGTGATATTTTCTAAATTTTAAGGAAGATATATAACTTTTTATTTAATAATATGACTTTTATAGCCTACGTTTGTATTCTCTTATTTTTTTTAAGTTGAAGATGACGATCTCCCAGTTTCAACGGACATTTTCGCAACTTTTTCTTAACTTGAGACTATTTTTCTATATTTTCTGGAAGATATGTATCTTTTTATGAAATGATATAATTTTTTGGCCAATTTTGTCATATCTTATTTTTAAGTTGAAGATGGCGATCTCCCGGTTCCAAAGGAAATCTTTGCGGATTTTTCTGAGCTCGGGGCTATTTTTCTATATTTTCGTGAAGTTATGGATCTTATTAAATGATATGATTTTTTGACCTAAGTTTTTCTTCTTTTATTTTTTCGTTGAAGATAGTGATCTCCCGTTTATAACTGGACATTTTGCGTATTGTTCTGACCTTGGGACTATTTTCTAAATTTTCTGAAAGATACAGATCTTTTCATTAAATGAAATGATTTTTGGCCCAATTTTGTCTTCTCCTATTTTTCAGTTGAAGATGGCGATCTCCCTGTTCCAACGGAAATTTTTGCAGATTTTTATAAGCTCGGTTCTATTTTCTGCATTTTTATAAATGATATGATTTTTATAGTCTGCGTTTGTATGTCCTTATTTTTTTAGTTAGAGATTGCAATCTCCGGGTTCCAATGGACATTTTTGCGGATTTTCTTAGCTTGAATGTGTTTTTATAAATTTTATGAATGATGTGGATCTTTTTATAAAATGATATAATTTTTTGGCCTAATTTTATCTTCTCTATTTTCTGATGAAGATGACAATCTCCTGGTTCCAACTAATATTTTACGAATTTTACTGAGCTCCGGGATATTTTCTACAATATCTGAAAGATATGAATCATTATATTAAATGATTTGATTTTTATATCCCAATTTTGCCTTCTCTTACTTTCCAGTTAGCGATCTCCCGGTTCCAACGAACATTTTTGCGGATTTTTTTGAGCTCGGTGCTATTTTCTACATTTTTTGGAAGATGGATAATTTTTATTAAAAGATATGATTTTTATTGCCTAGGTTTGTCTTCTCTTATTTTTTAAGTTTAAGATGGCAGTTTCTCAGTTCCAACGGAAATATTTACGGATTTTTCTGAGCTCCAGGCTATTTTCTACATATACTGGAAGATATAGATCTTTATATTAAATGATATCATTTCTACGGTCTAATTTTGTCTTCTTTTATTTTTTCAGTTGAAGATGGCGATCACCTGGTTCCAACCGATATTTTTGCGTATTATTCTGACCTCCGGGATATTTTCTAAATTTTTTGATATAAATCTATTTTTATTAAATAATATGATTTTTGGCCTAATTTTGTCTTCTCATATTTTTCAGTTGAAGATGGCGATCTCCCGGTTCCAACGGACATTTTTGTGGATTTTTATGAGCTCGGTGCTATTTTCTATATTTGATTAAAGATAAAATCTTTTATTAAATAATACGATTTTTATAGCCTACATTTGTCTTCTCTTATTTTTTTCAGTTGAAGGTGGTGATCTACCCGTCCTAACAGACATTTTTGCGGATTTTTCTTAGCTTGGGAATAATTTTTTAACTTTTCTGGAAGATATGTATATTTTAATTAAATGATATGATTTTTTGGCCCAATTTTGTCTAATCTTGTTTCAGTTGAAGATGGCGATCTCCTGGTTCCAATTTCATTTGTACGGATTTTTTGAGCTCCAGGCTATTTTCTACAATATCTAAAAGATATGGATCTTTATACTAAATGATATGATTTTATAGCATAATTTTGTCTTCTCTTATTTTCCAACTGAAGATTTTTGCGGATTTTTCTGGTTCCAAGGGACATTTTTGCATATTATTCTGACCTCGGGGCTATTTTCTAAATTTTTGGAAGATATGGATCTTTTTATTAAATGATTTGATTTTTGCCCTAATTTTGCCTTCTCTTATTTTTTAGTTGAAGATAGCGATCTCCCGGTTTAACTGATAATTTAGCGAATTTTTCTGAGCACGGTGCTATTTTCTATATTTGTGGAATATATGTATCTTTTTATTAATTGTGATGATTTTTATAGCCTACATTTTTCTTCTCTTATTTTTTAGGTGAAGATGGTGATCTATCTGTTCCAACGTACATTTTTGCAGACTTTTCTTTGCTTGGGACTATTTTTCAATATTTTCTGTAAGATATGGATCTTTTATTAAATGTTATGATTTTTTGGCCATATTTTGTATTCTCTTATTTTTCAACTGAAGATTGTGATCTCCCGGTTTCAACGGATATTTTTATGGATTATTCTGACATCGGGGCTATTTTCTAAATTTTCTGGAAGATTTGGATCTTTTTATTAAATGATTTGATTTTTGGCCTAATTTTGCCTTCTCTTATTTTTTTAGTTGAAGATGTCGATCTCCAGTTCCAATTGATATTTTTGTGGATTTTTCTAAGCTCTGTGCTATTTTCTACATTTTATGAAAGATATGTATCTTTTACTAAATGAGATGATTTTTATAGCCTGTATTTTTCTTCTCTTATTTTTTCTAGTGACAATGGTGATCGACTGTTTCCAACGAACATTTTTACGAACATTTCTTTGCTTAGGGCTATTTATCTACATTTTCTGTCAGATGTGAATTTTTTAAATGCAATGATTTTTTGGCCTAATTTTGTCTTCTCTTTTTAGTTAAAGATGGCGATCTCTGGATTCCAACACACATTTTTGTGGATTATTCTGACCTCGGGGCTAATTTGGATCTTTTTATTAAATGACTTGATTTTTGGCCTAATTTAGCCTTCTCTTATTTTTCAATTGAAGATGGCGATCTCCAGGTTCCAATTGATATTTTTGTGTATTTTTCTTAGCTCGGTGTGATTTTCTACATTTTATTGAATATATGCGTCTTTTTATTAAATGAGAAGTTTTTATATACTATATTTTTCTTCTCTTATTTTTTCAGGTGAAGATGGCTATCTACTGGTTCTAACTGACATTTTTGCAGACTTTCCTTTGCTTGGGACTATTTTTCTATATTTTCTATAAGATATGTATTTTTTATTAAATGATATGAATTTTGGCCTAATTTTGTATTCTCTTTTTTAGTTGAAGATGACGATATCCTGGTTCAAATGGACATTTTTATAGATTTTTCAGAGCTTCGGGCAAATTTCTATATTTTATGAAAGATGAATCTTTTTATTAAGGATATAATGTTTTTGATCTAATTTTGTCTTCTCTTATTTTTCAGTTGAAGATGGCGATCTCCTGGTTTCAACGGACATTTTTGCGGATTTTTCGGAGTTTCAAGCTATTTTCTACATTTTATGAAAATTATGGATCTTTTTATTAAATGATATGGTTTTTATAGCATAAGTTTGTTTTGTCTTATTTTTCAGTTGAAGATGGCGATCTCCCAGTTCCAACAAACATTTTTGTGGATTTTTCTGAGCTCCAAGCTATTTTCTAATATATATGGATCATTTTATTAAATGATAAGATTTTTTGACCTTATTTTGTGTTATCTTATTTTTTTGATGAAGACGTCGATCTCCCTGTTCCAATGGACATTTTTGCGGATTTGTCTGAGCTCAGGACTATTTTCTATAGTTTATTATAGATATGTATCTGAAAATGATATGATTTTTATCGCCTAATTTTGTCCTCTTATTTTTTAGTTGAAAATGTCGATCTCCCTGTTCCAATAGAATTTTGTGGATTTTTCTGAACTCTGTGCTATTTTCTATATTTTCTGTAAGATATGAATCTTTATATTTAATGATATGATTTTTATTGCCAAATTTTGTCCTCACTTATTTTTTTCGTTGAATATGGCAAACTCCCAGTTACAACATATATTTTCGCAAAGTTTTCTGAGCTACGTGCTATTTTCTACATTTTCTGTAAGATATGAATCTTTGTATTAAATAATATGATTTTTATAGCCTACTTTTGCATTCTCTTATTTTTAAGTTGAAGATAGCGATCTCCCGGCACAGTCGGACATTTTTGCGGATTTTTCTGACCTCGAGGCTACTTTCTACATTTTCTGAAATATATGGATCTTTTTATTAAATGATATGTTTTTTGGCCTAATTTTTTCTTATCTTACGTTTGATGGCAATCTCCGGTTCCAACAGACATTTTTGTGGATTTTTATTAGCTCCGGGCTATTTTCTATATTTTCTACAAGATATGTATCTTTAAAGTAAATGATATGATTTTTAAGCCAAATTTCATCCTCTCTTATTTTTTAGTTGAAGATAACGATCTCCCGACGGACATTTTTGCGTATTTTTCTGAGCTCAGGGCTATTTTTAATTTTATTGAAGATATAGATCTTTTTATTAAATGATATGATTTTTGTAGACTAATTTCGTCTTATCGTATTTTTCAGCTGTACATGGTGATCTCATAGTTCCAACAGACAACTTTGCGGATTTTTCTTAGCTCAGAACAATTTTTCTACATTTTCAGGAAGTTATGGATATTTTATTAAATGATATGATTTTTTGGCCTAATTTTGTCTTATCTTTTTTATTTGAAGATGGCGAACTCTTGGTTCCAACAGACATTTTTGCATATTTTTCTGAGATTGGAAATATTTTCTACAGTTTATTGAAGATGTGGTTCATTATATTAAATGATACGATTTTTACAGACTAAGTTTGTCTTCTCTTATTTTTCAGTGGAAGATGGTGATATCCCATTTCCAACGGAATATTTTGCGGATTTATCTCATCTTGAGGCTATTTTCTAAATTTTATTGAAGATAGGTATCTTTTTATTAATGATAAGATTTTTATAACCTAAGTTTTTCTGAGCTCTAAGCAATTTTCTACATTTACTATAAGATATGAATCTTTATATTAAATGATAAAAATTTTATAGCCTATTTTTGTCTTATCTTATTTTTCAGTTGAAGTCGATGATCTCCCAGTTCCAACAGAAATTTTTACGTATTTTTCTAAGCTCGGTGCTATTTTGTATATTTTTTGGAAGATAAGGATCTTTATATTAATTGATATTATATTTATTGTCTAGTTTTGTCTTCTCTTAATTTCAAGTTGATGTGATGATCTTTTTTAAATGATATGATTTTTTGACCTTATTTTGTTGTCTCTTAAATTTCGATTGAAGATGGCGATCTCCCGATTCCAACGGACATTTTGCGTATTTTTCTTAACTCTGGGCTATTTTTTACATTTTCTGGAAGATATGGATCGTTTTATTAAATGACTCAGAGATCACAAAATTAGGCCAAAAAATGTCCGTTGAAACTGGGATATCGCCAATTTCAACTGAAATATAAAAGAAGACAAAATTCGGAACCGGGAAATCGCCATCTTCACCTACAAAAATGTCTGTTGTAACTGGGATTTCGCCATCTTCAACTGATAAGATTTTTATATATCATTTTCTGAGCTTGGTGCTATTTTTACACTTTATGAAAGATATGGATTTTTTATTAATTGATATAATTTTTATAGCCTAAATTTGTCTTCTCTTATTTTCTAGTTGAAGATGGCAATCTTTTATTAAATGATATGATTTTAAGCCTAATTTTGTCTTCTCTTATATTCCAGTTGAAGATGGCGATCTCCCGGTTCCAACAGACATTTTGTCGGATTTTTCTGACCTCCGGGCTATTTTTCCACTTTTTTGGAAGATATTTATCATTTTGTTAAATGATATGATATTTTGGCCTAATTTTGTCTTCTCTTATTTTTCAGTTGAAGATAGCGATCTCCCAGTTTCAACGGACATTTTGCGTATTTTTCGGTTAAAGATATGAATATTTATATTAAATGATATGATATTTATTAGTTGAAGATGGCAATCTCTCAGTTACAACAGTCATTTTTGTGGATTTTTCCTTAGCTCGGGGCTATTTTCTGTAGTTTATTGAAGATATGGATCTTTTAATTAAAGATATGATTTTTTATAGACCAAGTTTTCTTCTCTTATTTTTCAGTTGAACATGGCAATCTCCTGGTTCGGACGGACATTTTTTTCTAACCTCGATGCTATGTTCTACATTTTCTGGAAGATATGAATCTTTTTTGTTAAATGATATGATTTTTTTGTCCTAATTTTGTCTTCTCTTACTTTGAAGATGAAGATGGCGATCTCCCGGTTCCAACAGACAATTTGCGGATTTTTCTTAGCTCTGGGTTATTTTCTACATTTTATGTAAGATATGGATCTTTAGATTAAATGATATGATTTTTATAGCCAAACTTTGTCTTCTCTTATTTGTAAGTTGAAGATGACGATTTTCCGATAGACATTTTTACGGATTTTTCTGAGCTCAGGTTTATTTTCTATATTTTCTGGAAGATAAGGAGCTTTATATTAATTGATATGATCTTTGTTGCCTAATTTTGTCTTCTCTTATTTTTCCCGCTGATGATGGCGATCTTTTTATTAAATGATACGTTTTGCCTTATTTTGTCTTCTCTTATATTTCAGTTGAAGATGTCGATCTCCCGGTTCCAACGGATATTTTTGCCGATTTTTCTGAAATTTGGACTATTTTTCACATATTCTGGAAGATATGTATCGTTTTATTAAATGATATTGAGAAGACAAACTTAGGCCAAAAATGTCCGTTAAAACTGGGAAATCACCATCTTCAACTAAAACATAACAGAAGACAAAATTCAGAAACAGGAAATCACCATCTTCATCTATAAAATTTCCATTGTAACTGAGATATCGCCATCTTCAAATGATAAGATTTTTATATCTGATTTTCTGAGCTTGATGCTATTTTCTACATTTTATGAAAGATACATATCTTTTTATTAATTGATTTGATTTTTATAGCTAAATTTGACTTCTCTTATTTTCCAGTTGAAGATGGCGATCGTTTTATTAAATGATATGATTTTTAAGCCTAATTTTGTCTTCTCTTATTGATGTGACCCAGCCCATCAACTTATAAAATGAAGACCACATTCTAAGTGAAGGCCCAATAACAAAAGGTGATGCAAATCATAGAACAACTTCAAAGGATCTAGTTCAAGTGCCAATTGGACCAGTTACACCTTTGCAAGCAAAGAGGTTCAAAGATTACTCAACGGGCTGATTCAAGAGATCTGGGCTCGAGCAAATTCATGGAGGCCCACTGAACATGAGCCATGCGCATGATTCAAGTTCTAGAATAATCCAACTATGGATAGCTTAAATTCAGCAAATAAATTGGCTTGTGGAGGATTAATCTTTTTGGAAGGTTTTGAATGCCAAATACTCTATTTGGAAGGCTCGAATGCGTAGAAATTACTTTTCATGTAGAAATTACTTTCCTTTTCTATTTTTGGAAGGCTTACATGCCTAGAAATTACTTTCCTTTTATATTTTTGGAAGGCTTGCATGCCGAGATAATTACTTTTCTTTCCTATTTGTTGGCAAGTGATCAGCCAGTTAATGGGCTGATTTGTAGCCATAAATTTAGCCTAAATTTTAGGAACTTTCCTTGTAATTTTGAGCATATTAAAAGGTATCTAAGCAATGGAAAATATGGTTGATTTTTCCGTAAAATTTCTGAGAGAATTTCTCTTTGGTTCTTTGAAGAACTATTTGAACTTACTGGAGTTTTCTGTGGCGTTCACCATCGACTTATCAAATGGATTTCCACCACAGTTTGTGGCGTCTTACTTAAACTGAGGTTCTTGTTTGCAATAAGCAACGGGTCACGGTCATCTATACCAAGGTTCTTGCTTTTGTCGTGCAATAGGTCGAGGTCTCCATCCAAACTCTGATTATAGAACTATCTTGGGTTCCTCTTCTTGTCGGGTCTCGTCATTCCTGGCGGGGTTCACATCATTTGGTATCATAGCTTTGAGTCTAGATCAGGTTTGCCTATCTTTTAAATTAAAAAACTTTCCTTTCTTTATTCCATATTCTTTTAGTCTCTAAATTCGGTTTACAAATTCTTGTTTAGTCGAATTTCTTTATCCATTTTTTCGTTCTTATTTTGTTTCGCAATATCGTTCCTTTACTATCAAAAATACAGTTGCTGGTTATCCAAAAAAAGTTTCAAAAAAAGCAGAAAAGGGAGAAGAAGAAAAGAAGAAGAAAGAAAAAAACCAAACAAAAAAGGGTACATCGGACTTAACAAAAAAAAATTTCTTGTTATCATTCATTTTGGTTATAATCAGCACAACAAATCACATCACCCTAAAAATCCATCTTTGTGTGTATGTGTGTGTGGAAATTCTGCCTCCAAAGACCGATCTTTTTGTGTGGAAATTTTGATAATTTTAGACTTCCAAAATTTTTTTCACTCGTGTTTCTTGTAATCTTCCTTTCAGATCCGAAATTCCTTTATGTGTTCTTGATGAATTGTTATTGGAAATTCTGTGTATTGTTTGTTTTAGTTCCAACAGAACTGGAAGAGAAGTTACAGAGTGAGAGAAGTAAGAATGGTGAGAACAATAGAGGGTTAGAGGCCACAAATTTTGAGTGAAAAACACGAGCGTAGAGTGATTCACATTCTTGAGTGTAAACATGTAAGGGAGAGAATTGTGAGGTCCTTTTTTCTAACTTTGGTTTACAGGAAACATGTCTCGCAATAGTGCTACCACAGATTTGCCTGATCAGAAATTGCTAGTGGAGGCCATACTGAGTGAGATGAAGCGTGTGATGAAGTTGGAGCTCGAGCAAGTTCATGAACGGCTAGATAAGATGGAGGATAAACTTAGCGAGCAGCCACAAAATGCTCCTAATATGTATAGAAGGGAAATAGTTCAGCCCAGGGTAGTAATGGGTGAAGATGAAGAGTCTCATGGGACTGGTTTTCATGAAGATGAAGATCAATATTCAGTTGTTAATTACATGAGACGTGGAAGGCGGTTTAGAGAAGCTAGGAATATGGAAGATAACAAATTAGGTGGTATTAAGATGAAGATTCCTTCATTTCAAGGTAAAACTGATCCTGAAGCATACCTTGAGTGGGAGAAGAAGATGTAATTCATATTTGACTGCCACAACTATTCTAAAGCAAAGAAGGTAAGATTAGCTGTGATAGAATTTTCTGGCTATGCTATTACTTAATGGGATCAGCCTGTTACAAACAGGAGAAGAAATAGAGAACGACCAATAGAGACATGGGTGGGATGAAAGCACTAATGAGAAAGCGGTTCGTTCCTAGTTACTACTATCGAGAGATATACAATAAGCTTCAAGGTGTTATGCAAGGAAGTCGCAGCATAGAAGATTAATACAAGGAGATGGAGTTATCTATGATCCGGGCTAATGTAGATGAAGATAGAGAGGATACAATGGCTAGGTTCTTACATGGATTAAATCGAAAAATCCATGATAAGGTAGAGACGCAGCATTATGTGGAGTGGAAAGACATGGTGCACATGGCAATCAAAGTGGAGAAACAACTCAAGAGGAGGGGTGGATCAAGTACAGCATGGATTACCTGAAGAAAGTTTTTCCTGAATATGAGGATGAGCCCATGCTGGCAATCAAAGACATGGTGCACATGGCAATCAAAGACATGGTGCACATGGCATTGTTTATCTTTTACAGGAATATGAGGATGTTTTTCCTGAAGAAATACCACATGGATTACCTCCAATCCGAGGGATCGAACATCAGATTGATTTTGTTCCTGGTGCGGCGATTCCAAACAGACTAGCATATAGGAGCAATCCTGAGGAAAAAAGGAACTTTAACGGCAGGTAAGTGAGTTGTTAGAGAAAGGGCACGTGGGGGAAAGCATGAGCCCATGCGTTGTTCCAGTTTTACTTGTGCCTAAGAAGGATCAGACGTGGTGAATGTGCGTTGATTACCGAGCCATCAACAACATAACAATAAAGTATCGTCATCATAGTCCTCGCCTAGATGATATGTTTGACGAGCTGCATGGTTCTTGTGTGTTTTCTAAAATTGATTTAAAAAGTGGTTATCATCAAATTAGAATGAAAGAATGGAAAACTGTTTTTAAAACAAAATATGTTTTATATGAATGGTTAGTTATGTCTTTTGGTTTAACTAATGCTTCGAGCACTTTTATGAGACTTATGAATCATGTTTTGCGTGCATTTATAGGCAGATTTGTTGTTGTTTACTTTGATGATATCCTCATTTATAGCAAAAACTTGCATGATCATGTAGTACATTTGAAATCTGTTTTAAATGTTCCTAGAAAAGAAAAGTTATTTGCTAACATGAAGAAGTGTACTTTTTGCACAGATAAGCTTGTATTTCTAGGATTTGTTGTTAGTGCACAAGGTATACAGGTTGATGAAGAGAAGATACGTGCAATATAAGAGTGGACAAGTCCCACAAGTATAGGTAATGTTCGTAGTTTTCATGGACTTGCTAGTTTTTACCAGTGGTTCGTGAAGGACCTTAGTAGCATAGCTGCACCACTTACTGAAGTGATCAAGAAGAACGTTGGATTTAGATGGGAACAAGAACAAGAAGAGGCATTTCAGCTAATCAAAGAGAAGTTGACCAACGCTCCGTTATTATCTTTACCTAACTTTTCAAAAATGTTTGAGATTGAATGTGATGCTTCAGGAATTGGCATATGCGCGGTTCTTATGCAAGAAGGATGAACAATTGCTTACTTCAGCGAAAACCTAAGCATGTCAGCTTTAAACAAACCAACGTATGATAAGGAGCTGTATGCATTGGTTCGAGCTTTGGAGACATGGCAGCACTACCCATGGTTAAAGGCACGCTCGTTAGGTAGGGTTCATCGAAATGTTTCCATACGTCATCCAATATAAGAAAGGTAAGGAGAATGTGGTCGCTGATGCACTTTCTCACAGGTATGCATTACTTTCTACACTTGATGCAAAATTGATTGGGTTTGAGTGCATTAAAAATTTATATGCTGATGACCATGAATTTTGTGAGGAATACCATGCTTGTGAGAAAACCTCTTATGGTAAGTTTTTTAGACATGAAGGGTTCCTGTTTCAAGAGAATAAGCTATGTGTTTCTAATTGTTCATTGAGAGAGTTGTTAGTGCATGAATCTCATGGTGGGGGATTAATGTGACATTTTGGAGTTGGAAAGGCTTTAGCTATTTTGCAAGAACACTTCTATTGGCCACACATGAAAAGAGATATTGAGAGAATTTATGGGAGATGTGTCACATATAGGCAAGCTAAATCTAGAGTTCCGCCCAACGGTTTGTATACCCCTTTACCAATTCTTAGTAAGCCTTGGATTGATATTTCAATGGATTTTGTGTTGGGATTGCTAGGACTAAACGAGGAAGAGACTCAATTTTTGTGATTGTGGATAGATTTTCTAAGATGGCACACTTTATTACATGTCACAAAACGGATGATGCCTCACATATTACTGATTTGTTCTTAAGGGAGATTGTGAGATTACATGACATGCCAAGAACAATTGTTTCAGATCGAGATGCTAAGGTCGTGAGCTATTTTTGGAAGACTTTGTGGTGTAAGTTAAGTATTAAGCTGTTGTTTTATACTACTTGTCTCCCACAAACTGATGGTCAAACCGAAGTAGTGAATATGACTTTGTCTACCTTGTTAAGGGCAATCATTAAAAAGAACATCAAAACAATTGGAAGACTGTTTACCACATGTTGAGTTTGCTTACAATAGACTGTTCATTCTGCTACTAAATTTTCACCATTTGAAATTGTATATGGATTTAATCCTTTAACTCTATTGGATTTATCTCCTCTACCTTTGACTGAGCGTGCTAATTTAGATGGCAAAAAGAAGGTTGACTTTGTCAAACAGATTCATGAGAAAGCAAGACTTAACATTGAACGAAGAACGAAGCAAAATACAAAACAAGCCAACAAGGGGCGACATAAGCTGATCTTGGAACCGGGAGACTGGGTATGGTTGCATATGAGAAAGGAGAGATTTTCAGAACAAAGATGCTCAAAATTGCTTCCAAGGGGAGATGGTCCTTTCCAAGTGCTAGAACGCATCAATGACAACGCTTACAAGCTAGATCTACCTGGTGAGTACAATGTAAGCGCTACATTTAATGGTATTGATTTGAGTCCTTTTGATGTAGGTGATGATTTGAGGACAAATCCTTTTCAAGAGGAGGGGAATGATGCAAATCATAGAACAACTTCAAAGGATCCAGTTCAATTGCCAATTGGACTTACGTTTTTGCGAGCAAAGAGATTCAAAGATATACTCAACGGGTTGATTTAAGAGATCTGGGCTCAAGCAAATTCATGGAGGCCCATTGAACATGAGCCATGTGTTCAACAAAGATGGCTCAATATGATTCAGGTTCTAGAAGAATCCAACTATGGATAGCTTAAATTCAGCAAGTAAATTGTCATGTGGAGGATTAATCTTTTTAGAAGGTTTTGAATGCCAAATACTCCATTTGGAAGGCTCGCATGCATAGAAATTACTTTCCTTTTCTATTTTTGGAAGGCTTTCATGCCTAGAAATTACTTTCCTTTTCTATTTTTGGAAGGCTTGCATGCCAAGATAATTACTTTCCTTTCCTATTTGTTGGCAAGTGATCAGCCAATTAATGGGCTGATTTGTAGCCATAATTTTAGCCTAAATTTTAGGAACTTTCCTTGTACTTTTGAGCCAATTAAAAGGCATCTAAGCAATGGAAAATGGGGTTGATTTTACGGTTAAAATTCTGAGAGAATTTCTTTTTGGTTCTTTGAAGAACTATTCGAACTTATCGGAGTTTTTCGTGGCATTCACCATCGACTTATCAAACGGATTTCCACCACTATTTCTGGAATCTTCCTTAAAACAATGATCTTGTTCGCAATAAGCAACGGGTCGAGGTCATCTATACCAAGGTTCTTGCTTTTGTCGTGCAACGGGTCGAGGTTTCCATCCAAATTTTGATTAAAGAACGATCTTGGGTTCCTATTCGTTGTCGGGTCTCGTCGTTCCTGGCGAGGTTCACATCAAGAGGAATGCTAAAAAATGCTAAATGCAATTAGAGCCCAAGTAGAAGCATTACTAGCTCCAGAAAGTTGTGCTCACAAAGAGGCCTTAGTCTTCTAATCCAAAGCCCAAGAAATTAAGGCCATAATCCTGAATGCATTCATGAGGGAAGATCAAAAATCATGTGGCCATAAATCTGAATGCATTCATGGGGGAAGATCAAGATTTATGCGCTACAATAATTCTGAATTCATGGGGGAAGATCAAGAGTCATTTGCATCCAATAAATCTGAATTCATGTGGGAAGCTAAAGAGTCAAGTGCAACAACCACCATTAAATCTGAATTCATTGGGGAGAACTAGAGCCAAGAAGTACAAACTTATGAATTTTAAATGTAATTTTCGTGCATGGCATTAGGCTCATAATTTCAGTTTGTCTTTTGGTCTTCCCTAGGTCAAATTATGTCTTTTACTTATTCCAGGTCATTATGATGACTAATGGGCTACCAAAAGCCATTGGTAGTCCTTAATTAGAGAGTCTTTTAAGATTCCAAGATCTACATATAAATAGAGCATGTAATCATTTGTAACAATTATTAATCAATCAGATTATCGATTCAGAATTGAGTGTTCTTCTCAAATTGTGAGAGTTTTTATATCTTCTTTAGCTCTTGTGAAACCTTGCCTTGTCAATCTTCCTTTTAAGATTTGTGATCTAAATTCGCTAAAGCCCCTAATTCGTGCTTCAGCCCAAGTGTGTTGATGTGGATTGGATAAACTCGTGTTCTAGTTGGGTAAGTGGTCTAAGTAGCAGGTCGCGTTCCTATAACGTTGGTTGGCTATTTGCATTTGTCAGGACAGTGAACCATCTTTATTTAGAGCTAATCACTCTCCTTTTTCTTTCTCTAAGGCTAGCGTGTGTGCTCATATCCTTCTTTTTAAGTTAATTTTGAGTTCCCTGAATAACCTATGCCGTGAAGATCGGGCCACCCCTCTGGTTTCACATCATTTAGTATCAGAGCCCCAGGTTGACACAGTAGGTTTCTTTCAATCATTTCATTGATTTAAAAAAAAATTGTATCAAATTTTTTCATTTCCTCTATTTCTGCAAAAAATAAACTTCTCCAAAACCTCAAAATAATTCCTTATCACCTTGATTTTTTATCTTTAGTGTGCAAGACTTTTGTTTCATTTTCCTGTTTTAAAGAGCTATTGTTTTTATATCATTCAAAAGTCAAATTTGTTTGTTGTTGTTTTTATACAAGTAAAGCACGCAAAAAAAGAAAAAAACAAAAAACAAAAGAAAAAATCCGAATAAACAAAAGAAAAAAGTAAAGCTTGGCAAAAAACAGTGGTCCCTCAATTTATTTCTTACATTCTGTTATCTTACAAATTAATAGCTCTTATTGTTGCATTTTTGTCTTGCACTACTATGAAATTTCCTTCTTTTCATTGAACTCCTATGCTAAACCAAATCCTACTTCAGGCCTAAACCCTTCCATTATTCACAATTTTACCAACCACCACTACATACTTGGTTGAAGTGAGTAATTGGCGTTATTGGATCACTCAACAAGGATTTGGGTTGCATACTAGCTAAGAACAGATTCTGAGGGAATTGTAAGTTGGTGAGATTATCATGAATGTATATTTTTTTTCTCTTTCACTAAAATGGTAGGAAATCTAGAAGATACTACACAACACGAAGAAAAATCTTTTCAAATGCAAGCATGGTGAGCCATCTTGAGAGATTGTTTGACAGAAAGCCAGAACGAATCCATGAATGATTAGATCAAATGGAGAATCAAGCTTCTACACGACAAATCCTCCAAACAATCAAGAACAACCTCACGGATATACAGAGCGCCAAATTGATGGGGATGAATTTAAAGATCACCAGCCAAGAAGAAGGAGATTTCATCGTGATGAACAAAGGAGATATAGAAATCGAGCAGACAACATTGGTGGAATTAAAATCAAAGTACCTTCTTTTCAAGGCAAAAATGATCCCGATGCGTATTTGGAGTGGAAAATGCGTGTTAAGCAAATTTTCTCATGCCATGACTACTCTGAAGGTAACAAGGTGAAACTTGCAGCTCTTAAGTTTACTGATTATGCTTTTGTTTGGTGGGATCAGGTGTAAAAGGAAAACGAACGTTGTGGATAACGTCCCATTAGTACTTGAAAGAAAATGAAATCAACCATGAGAGGAGGGTTATTCCATTTTATTACCATAGGGAACTTCATCACCAACTACAACGACTGAATTAAGGCTCTAAGAGTGTAGATGAGTATCACAAAGAGATAGAGATTGCCATGATTTGAGCAAATATGATGTAGGACAGAGAAGCAACAATGTCTCGTTTCTTGTGAGGCCTTAATCCTAATATTGCTGATGCTGTGGAGATGCATCACTATGTAGAGCTTTAGGAGATGGTCCACCAAGCCATCAATGTAGAACAACAACTGAAGCGGAGAAATGCTGCAAGGAATGGCTCTAATTCTTTTATCCCTTGGAAGATCAGTTCAAAGAGAGATACTCCATCTAGTTCGAAGGAGAATACTTCGAAGAAAGTTAAGGATATGGTTGATATTCCAAAGAAGAAGCAAACTTAAGCAAATACTTCTAGAAGCCGTGACATAAGATGCTTCAAATGCCAAGGGAGAGGACATATTTCCAGCAAGTGACCTAACAAGTGCACCATGATCATCAATAACCATGGTGACTGGGAGACTGAAGAAGAAGAATCTGATGAAGAAGATAAGATGCTGCTTAAAGATGATGACGGAGAAAGTGCTGCCGAATGAGAATTTCTTGTGACTAGAAGAGCACTTAGCATTCAAATGAAGGAGGAAGAGAACAACCAAAGAGAGAACTTGTTCCACACATGCTGCCTAGTCCAAGGGAAAGTATGCAATGTAATCATAGATGGAGGAGTTGCAGTAATGTAGCAAGTGCTAAATTAGTGGAGAAGTTGAGTCTTTCGACCTTCAAGTATCGACAACCCTACAAGCTACAATGTCTCAACAAATGTGGAGAGTTGAACGTAACAAAACAAGTAACATTCCTATTTTTTATTGGTAAATGTAGAGATGAAATAATCTGTGATGTTGTTCACATGAAAACATGTCATCTCTTGTTGGGCAGACTGTGACAATTTAATCATCAGGTAACACATGACGGGTTCTTAAACTGTTATTCTTTTGTACTTCGAGGGGAGCCAATAACTCTCCTTCCATTATCCCCAAAACAAATACTGTAAGATCAAATAAAGAGAGAAAAGAAAAGAGAAAGTGAGAGAGGAAAAATAACTCAACAACAAGAGAGTAAAAATGAGAGTGAGAAAAAGATGAGAGATTTGAGTGAAGAAAAAGGAAGTAAACTGAGAGAAATTCAAAAAGAACAGGAGAGAAAAGAGAAAAAGGAGAGAAGAGTTTCCTAATGGAAAAAAGAAGTGAGATTAAGCAAGCCGTGTTTTCACAACAAAACCTCCTAGTACTTGTGTACAAAGAGGGGATGTTGAATACTAACAACTTAACCTCTGCTTTGCCTAGTGTTGTTTTATATCTTTTGCAGGAATATGAAGATGTCTTTCCTGATGAGATACCACCAGGTCTGCCACAAATTAGAGGCATACCATATCAAATTGATCTTATTCCTGGAGCATTTTTGCTTAATCGTCCAGCATACCGCACTAATCATGAAGATACTAAGGAGATTCAGAGGCAAGTTCAAGAGTTGATGAGCAAAGGATACGTGAGAGATAGCGTCCTTGTGCAGTTCCGATATTGCTTGTACCAAAGAAAGATGGTACATGGAGAATATGCATTGATTGCAGAGCCATTAACAACATCACAGTAAGATATCGTCATCCTATTCCTTGGTTAGATGATATGCTAGATGAATTATCTAGTTCAACTATTTTCTCTAAAATTAACTTAAAAAGTGGTTGTCATCAAATAAGAATGAAAGAAGGAGATGAATGTAAAACGTCATTTAAGACTAAACATGGATTGTATGAATGGTTAATTATACTTTTTGGGTTAACTAATGCACCTAGCACATTCATGAGATTAATGTTCATGTTTATCATGCTTACATTGGTAACTTTCTATTAGTTTACTTTGATGATATTCTTGTGTATATCAGAACATTGGATGAACACGTGGATCACTTCAGACAAATTCTAGAGGTTCTAAGAAAGGTGAAATTGTTTGGCCATTTAAAAAATTATGATTTTGCACAGATAAAATTGTTTTTCTTGGCTTTGTTGTTAGTATTACAGGTATTACCATATGAAGAGAAGATTAAAGCAATCCAAGATTGGACAACCCTTACCACTGTTGGACAAGTCAGGAGTTTTCTTGGACTTACAAGCTTCTTTGTGAAGAATTTCAGCACACCGACGAAACCATTGAATGAACTGGATAAGAAGGATGTTCAATTCAAGTGGGGAGAAGCTCAAGAGAATGCTTACAAACTTCTGCTAACTTGTGAGTATGGCGTGAGGGCTAGTTTTAATGTTTTTGACATCTCTCCTTATTTTGGTGCAGATGTTGAAGAGTCGAGGACGACTCCTTTTCAAGAGGTGATGATGATGTGACCCAGCCCATCAACTTACAAAATGAAGACCACATTCTAAGTGAAACAAGAGGAATGCTAAAAAGAATGCAAAATGCAATTGGATCCCAAGTAGAAGCATTGCTGGCCCAAGAAAGTTGTGCTCACATAGAGGCCTTAGTCTTGCTAATCCAAGCCCAAGAAATTAAGGCCATAATTCTGAATGCATTCACGGGGGAAGGTCAAGAGGCATGTGGCCATAAATCTGAATGCATTAATGGGGGAAGATCAAGGTTCATGTGCAACAATAATTCTGAATTCATGGGGGAAGACCAATAGTCATTTGCATCCAATAAATCTGAATTCATGGGGGGAGCTGAAGAGTCAAGTGCAACAACCACATTAAATCTGAATTCATTAGGAAGATCTAGAGCCAAGAAGCACAAACTTATGAACTTTAAATGTAATTTTCGTGCAAGGCATTAGGCTCATAATTTCAGGTTGTCTTTTGGTCTTCCCTGTTGGATTTTCTGGGTCCTTAGGGCCATAAATACGACGTCTGGCCTAAGTCGGTCGTATGAAGTTATCAAAACAGCAGCGGAAAAAATCGACTTAAAACAATTTTAAATCAACACCCAAAAGGGAACAACCCTTAGCAAAGATCTCTACTATCCGGTGTTGGGTCCGACCAACCCCTAAGGATATATCTATTTAACATATAAAATTTATAAATGCATGTCTAATTTAAACTATATACCTTTCACTTCATTTTCGTAGAATAGGAAGCATCATTTTTCGCATCATTTCTTTGGCCTAACGCGCTTCTCCCATGCTGAACCACATCCCGAGCGGCTCCTCGTCCCGAGCCAAACTGCTTCCCGAACCGCACAGCGTTTTGAGGCGAGCAAGACCCTTATCGCTGAGCCAACCATGCACCGAAGAAGATTTCACCTTGAGTGGATCCTCCGTCAAGATTTCAAATCCGATCCGAGCTCCTTCATTGCTTTTCTAGAGATCGAACAGGAGTAAGGAAGAAATTTAGGGAGAAATAGAATTTTAATTTAAGCTCAGATCCGAGTTGCTCAAGTTTAATGGAGCTACTCAAATCTAAATCTTGAGACAAGTTTCAAGGAGGGCAGTAGGCCCCTATTTATATAGGCGGTTAACCCCTCATCTCCTCTCATATCCGATGTGGGACTAAAAATTTTTGGAGAAAAAAATAATTAAAGTTTGCCTTTCACAAAGGCCAAATTTTAGCGAATTTTTCCTCTCTCCCCGTTGAGCTTTGCAAGTGATACAACGTATCAAATCAAAGAGGGTTAAACAGTAAACACATAGGAATAAACAACACTCCATTTCAAGTCTGTTTGACCCTTCAAACAAGGGTCCAAAAATATCACAAAACCATGCATTTCGCAAAAACGCAGCCGCCATTCCAGCTAGGGTTCACAACCCAAGCATGGGTCCCATGGCATGTGCCCCACCTAGCCAGTGCACGCTAGCAAGGCACACACTCAACACGTGCCTGCGCTGGGCACGTGTTGTGCCTGCGCCCGCGCAGGCGCCGGCGCAGGCGAGCGAGCCCCCGCCCGCACGAAGCGGGCGGACCTCGCCCACTGCTTGCGGGTGCAGGCGCCTGCTCCTTTAGCAGGTGTGGGAACCTGTCCACCTTGTGGGTACAGGCACCTACTTGCCAGGCAGTTCAAGTGCCCTCCTAGCGAGAACCCGACCTGCAATGCCCAACTTGGGCTAAATTCATGGTTTTGGCTATATTTCGCACATTTGGAGTCCGTTTTTGGCACGGTTTGACCTGCATTTAGCGGGACGATCTCGTCGTCCAGTTAAATGTTTCAACGCATTTATTATATAAATATTTACGTAAATATTTTACGACACATTTAATTCTCTTTTACATCATGTGCAAAATTCCCACATCCTTACTGTTCTAAACGTATATCGCAAACTCTTTGTGACTTATAAAATCCATTTGCATCAAATACAAATAAACTGAGGATATACATCCCCCAATATCTCCCACTTGCACTCAGAAACATTTATCCCGAATACAGGAGCTAACTGTAAACTCTTTGCAGTGTTCTATCCCTGGCATCAAATGCATATTCTCCCTAATTTCTACCCATTAATTGACGAAGGTCTCACTCTGTGTGTGACCCTACAGCCTGACCCTATTACTATAGGTGGGGCTCTAAACCCCAGATGGCAGAGACCACGAGCAGCAGGTGACGTCCCTGTTACGGTATCATACTTAAGTGGTTAACTCATTGACATAGTATTGTCAGGACCACCCTGACTATGTCCGTGATGAACATCGCAGTTACAGTATTTTCGTCAAAACTATGTCGTTTAGTCAAGCCTAGGGTATGGTCAACTGTCAACCCCATTAGCTTGAACTTGGTTAGTCTCTATCGATCTTTAGTCAAATAATGTTGGACTACTTCCAACATACTCTGGCCAGATTTTTCACTAAAGATCGAACTAACACTATGACTGTAACTCCCCTTGACTGGTAGAGAATAAATCTATCTTGATCATTACTCCCCTTGCACACTTCAAATGTCACCCAACCAAATATCTTTCAATTGGACTTGTCCCTAGGCTAGATCAATGATCTAAGAGACACCATTCACGTACAGGTTCGTACAATGACCTCAAGTCAAAAGACCAGCTTGCTTATCATCACTAAGAGTTATCATTGACAGGTTGGTCAATCATACCCATATGATAACTCTTTTTGGGTCATTCAGTGAATTCACTCTCTAATGATAACTCTTAGTGTGTCTCATCTTCGACTTCGCCAAGTTGAACGACCATGAGATCATTGTCACCACTCCATGGTGAAGACAAAGACACAATGGTCTATCCGATGCTTCGATATCCTTTTCTTGAAGCATCTATGACCATGAACGATTTCAAACTTATGCTACTAATGGTTAAACAATTCTCCATGATCGAGATCCTCATTCGATACTTGTTTAACCTCGCATTAAGTCTTAGGACTTTACCTAAATTCTAATGTCGACTACGTTTTTATTAACTTAGATAAATTCTTACCATACAAATTACTGTAATTTTGAACAAGATGTTTGTACACTTACGTAGAGATAAATTGCCTTAAGTTTGAGGGCATACCTATCTCTTAACATCTCTCACTTGCACTGAGGCTCATTTATCCCGGTATCTCATACCGCATTTACACATAAGTCTCTATAGACTTTATGTGACAGAGCCTTCGTGAGTGAATCTGCTAAATCGTTTACTGTATAGACTTAAAGGTTTTCTATGTTCTTGTTAGACCACATATTTGAATTTCATCTAAATAATTTTATTGGTCTCTTGGAATTCATAATTAATGTTTTGCCTGGATCTCATCCAGCTCATCGTACCATACGAGAATAATCCAAATAAGTTACTGGTCATTTAGACGGTTCATGATTATTTCTGATAAAGTGTCACTCTTTGACCACTTTGTCAAAACATATGTTTCGATTCCTTGATGCCTCGCATGCATTTTATTTTGTCCCACTGACCTTGAAAACTCTCTGGACGATTCATATAAGTTCGTTCTTCTAAATCATATTTAGAAAACAGATTATACATGAATGCTCCAATTTTCTTGGTCATCATGAGCATTTACATCGAGTTCGGTCTAAGTAGATCTGTACACATCTGCTGGCGAGAAAGTTTCATCATAATCCATTTATGGGAGTTCGGATGATAACCATTCTCAACCAATATAAGTTGTACTTCACTATTTTCTTTCTGCACCAATCTTCTGTCTTGAAGATTTACTTACAGCCAATAATAAACACTTTCTTTGGGCACATAAACTAAAGTCCATTCTTTATTTAAGTGCATGGACCCTTCTCGGATTACATCAAGTTATTAATCAAAGTTCCTACTCCGAATTGCATCCTGGAAGTTGACTAAGTCATCACCAACTATTATGTCTTACTCGACTCTTCGTCTCCCGAGACTCGAGTAATCCTTTAACTTCATAACGCGTGATTTAATGAATATCTTATTGATAAGGTCCTCATAGAACCTTATCAAGAACATAGGCATTACTATCTGGGACTAAACCCAGAGGGAGGATTTTAACTCAGAGCCACTTGCCATGCATCGCGCCATGTCTAACAAAGTGCAATTCATGCTCTCCAACACATCGATGTATTAAGAGACTTGACCTGAGAGAAAATCACATTTTCTTTTAATTATGCAAGATTATATAGCTAAGTATTCGACTCTTCGATCTGATCGAAGCAGTTCACATACTTCTTTCATTGTGTTATCTATTTTATCAGACTTGTGTTTCAGCAAGGACACGTGTTGTAATAAAATAGGAACAACTTATCCGGGCTAACTTAGACTTGGGTTTGGGTACATCCGTATGTACTAGACTATGAGTTCACCAACTCATTCTTCCATTGTCTTACAGATGGAATTTTGGCCATCATACCTTTGAGATAAGATTCACAAGTGTCTATTGACTTCATAATACGAGAGGTCATACCTCTCTTTATATGACGTGTAAAGCTTAGTCTCTTTGGTATGGCCTAGTCTATTTAGCCATATAAGTTTTGCTATTATCTTGCGTATTCATGTATTAACATTTTACTACATTATCATTATACAAATTACGTATTGCTTCAGAAGCTATGTGACGACATTCGCCAAAAATGTTAGACGTCCTCATGGTCCAAGAAACAACAATTGCTCCTTTTTCCAACACATATGGCAATCTTTTTGTATTACGATTATCATGAAGTCGTGACATCAAATATATCACATTTTCAGTCGCTCCTACTTTTGCCTTTACTAATGATAGATAAAACTTTCTTTCCCAATTGACTTTCCTTAGTGCCTTCTTCCTTTTCTAAATTTCATTTAGATATTACGTGTCTCAACATAAATAATAGCCATGCAAACATCTCCTGTATCCAAACGCTTGAGCTTTGCAACCTTGGATGTGCTCAACAAGTTGCTCGTTTCAAGATCCGGTTGGGATACATAATCTTGTATCGCTCATGCACTCATTTTCGATTCAAACAATTTGATCGAAGTTTCAAACTTTATGGATCGAAACCATATTCCATACAACCTTGAGTGTGCTCAACAAATTGTATGGATAAACATGCTTTGATCATCAGTATGTTCAAGCTGCATCCCATAGAGACGACTGACATCTAGCGTGCATTTATTTTGCTGGACCCAGAGCTCAAGGAAGTCATTATCCTCAAGCCTGTGTCAAGAGGGTCATTTTTAATGTCACTGAGAACATGTTTTAGTCTATCAATTAGAATTTGAGCTGATATTCCTTTAATCAACCATTTTGACTGTTAACTTATTCTCTTAAAATATTATGTTTTTGATTCCATTGGTAAACATAGAACTATCATAGTTTAGAATATGTTCAATTTTAAATATAGATAGAATGGCTTTTATCTAACTATATTCTCCCACAATTTTTGCGATCATTTTTAGCCATAATAATGAACGATTTAATTAAATTAAATTAAATGAGAAAGAGATCCTACCGCTATGAGCCTCACAACCTTCAGTGTGCTCAACAAATTACTTGACGCTGCGATTCGTAGATGACTCTTTATCAATCATATCATATATGATTCCCTTATTGGTTTTTACCCCTAGCCACTTATGATCATGAGTGTGCTCATCCAAATCACAATGACTAGTCTAGTCAGACCCTTGTTTTTTGTCTAGCCTAACTTATAACAGCGCTCGGTGTATGGGCATCACGCGACAGTTTGGTTTAAGCCTAGACTACATCTCATGTATTGAGAAGTTGGTTTCCATAAAGTATCTATGACATAGAATGAGTTTGCTCCAAAACTATAACAAAGAACCTATAGTTGACAGTCTCTAAAACAAAGATGGTTACAGCTAATTTTGAAGAAGATTTTTAACGTAATTGACTAGATATAATCGACGATATCACATAATCATAATTCACATCCTTGTGGTCCAGCAGAACACGACTAGGGATTTGTCTAGGCCAGGATCAATATCCCAAGTCGAGCTAGAGTGATCCACAACACTAGTCAAAAAAACACTAGATCGGATCATGGTCCACTGAAGGAAACTTATTATTCATATGTGTCCCATCGATTAAACTTGGCTTCATTAAAACTAGTTAATCCTATCAACTAGTTGAATCATAAAATTCGAGATTATTAGGATTGGTTAATAACTTTTATTAATGTCCTTATCAACTATAAGGATTATTTAGTGCTATCCTAATCATGTATTAGGCATTTAAAATTCAAGTTGCAACAATTTAAATCAAAGCCTTTTATTTGAAATTATTATTAGAACAATTAAAATAATAATTTAGAGAGGGTTACCATAAACGAGAATTTAATATATTGCAACAATTTTTAAATCACAGCATGTCCATCAAAAAATATCTTATAATTTTCTGAAAGATTTTAATGGCTATCCTAATAATCCCTTGAATTATAACATAATCAATAAAACTTATATAACCATTACCAACTAACCAATTTAGCTAAGCATAACAAAGCAATTAAAATTTATTTCATAAAATTTTCTTGCTAAACATGTAACTTAAATTGTATCTCATAATTTTAAGTTACATAAAAAATTATCACATAATTTTAAAGATTTAATTTTAAAATAAAATTAAATCTAATTTTCAAAAACAATTTTCGAAAATAAAAAACGTGCTTTATACGACATTTTTAAAGTTTAAATAAAATCTCCATCTAATGGAGAAACATGCTGTATTATATACTTTTATAAATGCAAATCATAGATCAATTAGACAAGGCTCTGATACCACTGTTGGATTTTCTGGGTCCTTATGGCATAAATACGACGTCCGGCCTAAGTCGGTCGGACAAAGTTATCAAAATAGCAACGAAAAAAATCGACTTAAAACAATTTATAAATCAAAGCCCTAAAGGGAACAACCCCTAACCAAGATCTCTACTATCCCTGGGTTGGGTCTGACCAACCCCTAAAGATAGATCTATCTAACATTTGCAATTTAAAAACACATGTTTAATTTAAACTACTTACCTTTCACTTCGTTTCCGCAAAATATGAAGCGTCGTTTTCAGCAACATTTCTTTGGCCCTGTGCCACTTCTCCCAAGCTGAACCGCATCCCGAGCCTCTCCTCGTCCCTAGCCGAACCGCTACCCAAACCGCACCGTGTCTTGAGGCGAGTAACATCCTTGTCGTTGAGCCAACCACGCGTCAAAGAAGATTTCACCTTGAGTGGATCCTCCGTCAAGATTTCGGATCCGATTCAAGCTCATTCGTAGCTTTGCTAGAGCCCAAATACGAGCAAGGAAGAAATTTAGGGAGAAAGAGAATATTTAATTTAAGCTCAGATCTGAGCTTGCTCATATTTAATGGAGCTACTCAGATCTAGAGCTTGGAACGAGTTTCAAGGAGGGGAGTAGGCCCCTATTTAAATAGGTGGCTGACCCCTCCTCTCTTCTCATATCCGATGTGGGACTAAAAATTTTTGAAGAAAAAATTAATTAAAGTTTGCACAAAGGCCAAACTTTAGCGAATTTTTCCTCCCTCGAGCTTCGCAAGTGATACAACCTATCAAATCAAAGAGGGTTAAATATAAAACACATAGGAAGAAACTGCACTCCATTCTGAGTCTGTTTGACCCTTGAAACAAGGGTTCAAAGATAGCCCAAAACTATGCATTTTGCAACAATGCAGATGCCATTTCAGCTAGGGTTCCTAACCCAAGCATGGGCCCACAGCGAGGGCTCTACCTAGCTAGTGCATGCCAGCAAGGCACGCACCCAGCACGTGCCCCGTGGGTGCAATCGGAGCGCGTGCCCGTGCTGGGCGCGTACTGTGCTCGCACCCGCGCTGGCACAGGCGAGCGGGCCCCCGCCCGCATGAATCGGGCAGGCTTCGCCTGCTGCCTGTGGGCACGGGTGCCCGCTCCTTTAGTTGGTGTAGGTGCCCGCTTGCAAGGCAGGTCAGGTGCCCTTCTAGCGAGAACCCTACTCGCAATGCCCAACTTGGGCTAAATTCATGGTTTTGGCTCTATTTAACATGGTTGGAGTTCTTTTTTGACGCGGTTTGAACCTGCATTTAGACCGGGACGATCTCGTCATCCAGGTAACTGTTTCAATGCATTTACTATATTAAATATTTACGCAAATATTTTACGACACATTTAATTCTCTTTTGCATCATATGCAAAATTCCTGCATCGTTAATGTTCTAAACTTATATCGCAAACTCTTTGTGACTTATAAAATCCATTTGCATCCAATACAAATGAACTGAGTGCATATATCCCCCAACATTACCTAGGTCACATTTATGTTTTTTACTTATTCCAGATCATTATGATGACTAATGGGCTACCAAAAGCCATTCGTTGTCCTTAATTAGAGAGTATTTTAAGCTTCCAAGCTCTACCTACAAATAGAGCATGTAATCCTTTGTAACAAGTATCAATCAATCAAATTATCAATTCAGAATTGAGTTTCTTCTCAAATTGTGCGAGTTTTTATATCTTCGTTAGCTCTTGAAAAACCTTGCCTTGTCAATCTTCCTTTTAAGATTGGTGATCCAAATTCGCAAAAGCCCCCAATTCGTGCTTCAACCCAAGTGTGTTGCTGTGTGGATTGGTTAAACTCGTGTTCGTGGTTAGGTAAGTGGTCTAAGTAGCATGCTGTGTTCCTATAATGTTGGTTGGCATTTGCATTTGTCAGGTTAGTGAACCATCTTTATTTAAAGCTTATCACTCCCTTTTTCCTTTCTCCAAGGCTGTGGAGTGTGTGCTCATATCCTTCTGTTTAAGTTTATTTTGAGTTCCTTGAATAACCTACGTCGTGAAGTTCAGGCCACCTTTCTAGTTTCACATCACTTATATTCCAGTTGAAGATGACGATCTCCCAGTTCCAACGGATATTTTTGCGGATTTTTTCTGAGCTCGGGGAGATTTTCTATACTTTCTGGAAGACAAGAATCTTTATATTAAATGATATGATTTTTATATCCTAATTTTTTGTTCTCTTATTTTTCAGTTGAAAATAGTGATCTCCCTGTTCCAACGAACATTTTTGTGGATTATTCTAAGCTCCAGGCTATTTTCTACATTTTATTGAAGATATGGTTATCTTTATTAAATGACAGGATCTTTATAGCCTAATTTTGTCTTCTTATAT